>JAJOOH010001399.1:0-97560 GCA_029582605.1 Solanum gracilifrons
GGGGGGGGGGGGGTTCGTAAGCAAGTAACAGATTGTTGATTAAGTAATAAGTAAGCAAGATTCAAACTTAGAGTTATCAATATGAGAGAGAAACTAGGGTATGTGTGTTCCTCACAAGATCTTAACACAGTAATCCTAATAATAATAATATTTTGTTAGTGTTTTACATGCAAACTTGGTAATTTAGGTATCCCTCAGTGATTGGTCCTCCAAGTAAGGAAGTTTACCTCACACCTTGGTCCGGCTACGAGTGTATATTTTACTAACCCTTACCTTTACCTCAGATTAGACATCATATCAATGTATGGCTTAGTTTTCACCCTCGCTCCAATTAATATGAGACTATTAGATAGCATCCACTAAATCTCCATGGTTAATTCTTTTCTCATTAACTACCTCCTTGGTCCGGATAGTAGCAACAAAGGCAAGTTTGAATGGGTGCACTCGTTTAAAAGACATCTAAGTGAAAGAATTAACAATACATGCATAAACACTACTGAAGAATTACTTAGTTATTATTCATAGTTTGTTAATTGCTCATGGTTCCCACTATGCTAGTTGTGGATTTAGCTTCTCGTGCATGAGAGTTCACAATTCATAATTAGGAAGAAATAATTCATGAACTTCAATTAGCATAGATGAAACTTGAAATTTTCAGTTGAATTTCAAAGTGAAAATCTTATAAAACGAAATCCGGAAATCAAATTGCTAAAGTTTGCAAGTTAATTCCAAAAACACCTAAAACTATGAGTTTACAATAATGTCTAACCTCCAAAAATGAGGTTTATAACTCCTATTTATTGAAAACAACTTCTAAACAAAACAGAAAACAAAATAAAGAAATAACTGGCAGGACGCGGTTTCAAACGACCTTTCGACCTACAGACCGTCGTTCGACCTACGGCCCGTAGGTACCCTCCGTGGCTCAATACTTAGAAACTTTCATTAGGTACCAGAACCTTCAAGTCTTAGATCATCAATAACAGATGTGCAAGACGGATCGTGGTTCGACCTACGGTCCATCGTCTTGCTCCATGGTTCCAAACTTATAAGACTTTCCTAATTTTCTACCTACTATGCCTCACCCACGATCCATGGATTGGACTAAGGTCCGTCATGGCACTCCGTGGTTTGAGTTACTGGAACTCAACTTCCTGACCAAGACTTACGACTGCCCATCAATGGCCCATGGCTGGACCTATGGTCCGTGGGTGGCTCCGTAGGTTTCTGCATCTATTCAACTTGCATTTTCATCAACCACATCCAAGCCTATTTCCTGCAAAAATTATAGACAAAACATCAGTCCTAATCCAAAAAATCCAAAGACACACACAAACTCTTAGTGAAACACATAAGAAATACTGTAAACTCACGGTATATGATCGTTTGGTTTGAGTAATGCTGCAAATAAATTTATGGATTTGATGAATAGAGTGTTTAGATAAGACATTGATATGTTTGTAATTGTGTTCATTGATGATATATTGATCTATCTAAGGAGTGAAGAGCATACCAATCATTTGAGGATTGTGTTGCAAGTCCTCAGGGACCAACAACTCTTTGTAGTGTTTTTTGGCTAAAGTTCGTGGCTTTTCTTGGTCATATTGTTTAGGGTAAGGTTATTGAGGTAGATCCTAAGAAGATGGATGCGGTTAAGAGTTGGCATAGACCTCTATTCCCTTCGGATATTAGAATTTTCTTAGGTTTAGTTGGTTACTATAGAAGTTTGTTGAAGTGTTTTCATCGATTGCCTCTCCATTGACGGCGTTGACCCAAAAGAAGGTTAAGTTCATATGGTCAAAAAAATGTGAGAAGATCTTTCAAGAATTGAAAGATAGAGTTACCTACGCTCCGGTGTTGACTCTACCGAAAGGAACCAATGAATTTTTTTGTTCATTTTGATACCTTGGGAATTAGGTTAGGGTGTGTCCTTATGGAGAATGGGAAAGTTATTGACTATGGTTCAAGGAAACTTAAGATTCATGAAAAGCACTATCCTACCCATGACCTTGAACTGACTGTTGTTGTTTTAGCCTTAAAGATTTGGAGGCATTACTTGTATGGTGTTTATGTAGATGTCATTGCCAACCACAAAAGTTTGCAATATATGTTTAAATAAAAAGATCTAAATCTTCGCCAAAGAATGTTGCTCGAGTAACTAAAGGATTATGACATGAGTGTTCTCTATCACTTCGGCAATGGCAAGGGAAATATGGTGGTGGATGCTTTTGGTTGGTTATCAATGGGTAGTGTTTCTCATATTCAGGATGATAAAAAGGAGTTGGTTCGATATGTTCATAGATTGGCCCGATTGGGTGTTCAGTTAGTTGACTCTAAGAAAGGTGGTGTTATGGTTCACAATGGTTCAAAATCGTCTTTTGTGGTAGATGTGAAATCTAAGCAACGTCGTGATCCGACTTTGGTTGAATTGAAGGAAGCAATGCTTAAAAAAGTCTATAGAGGTTTTCTCCCAAGAGAGATATGGTGTACTTAGATATCAAGGTCGTTTGTGTACCTAATGTTGATAACTTGAGAGGAAAAATCTTATCAGAAGCCCATAGGTCTCGATAATCCATTCACCCGGGATCCACAAAGATATGCAGTGACTTGCGGGAGACATATTGGTGGAATGGGATAAGGAAGAATATTATTACGAAATTTGTAGCTAAGTGTCCTGATTGTCAACAAGTGAAGGTTGAGCATCAAAAGCTAGGGGGTTTATCTCAAGATATTAGCATTCCTACTTCGAAGTGGAAAGATTCGAACATGGATTTCATTGTTGGTTTACCTCGCACCCCGCAACAACATGATTCGATTTTGGTTATAGTAGATGAAATGAAGAAATTAGACCATTTCATTCTCGTCAATACTTTTTATTCGGCGGAGTATTATCGTAAGTTGCATTTGAGAGGAAATCTTTCCAAAAGGGTTTTGGTACTCCTGTTAAGCTTAGTACAACCTTTCATCCGCAAACTAATGGGAAAGTGGAGCGTACTATTCAAAATTTGAAAGATATGTTTAGAGCATGTGTAATTGACTTCAAGGGTGATTGGGATGATCCCTTGCCTTTGATTGAGTTTGCATACAACAATAGCTATCACTCAAGTATTGTATGGCTCCATTTGAGGCTCCATATTGTAGGAGGTGTAGATCTCCTATAGGCTGGTTTGAAGGGGCTAAAGTCACTTTGATAGATCCTGCATTCTTACATGAGGCTAGCTAGAAAGTTCGGCTTATTAGAGAAAGGTTGAAAACGATTCAAAGTCGATAAAATTCCTATGATGATGTTAGAAGCAGAGATTTTGAGTTCAATGTGAATGATTGGGTCTAATTGAAAATTTCACCCATGGAAGGAGTAATGATATTTGGAAAGAAATGGAAGCTTAGTCCTCGTTATGTGGGCCCACATTAGATTTTGAGGAATGTTGGTAAGGTTGCTTTTGTACTTAACTTTTCTAATGACTTTGCATCGGTGCACCCTGTTTTCCATGTATCCTTGTTGAAGAAATGTATTGGAGACCCGATATCTATAGTTCCCTTAAAAGGTTTGGAAGTTAAGGAGAATCTTTTTTTATGAGGAAGTCTCGGTTGAGATCTTAGACCGGCAAGTTAAGTAGTTGAGAAATAAATAAGTTGCTTCCGTAAAAGTTCTTCATTATGCATTATTCATGAAAAGCTTAAATTTTGAGAAAATGAGTTAACTTGATTGATTTCTTCGTGTTTATGTGTATTTGAGTATGATTTGGATATAGATTTCATGATATGATGTTTTGAACATGATTTACCTCGTAGTTGATGTTTCCTCGTCGGATATGTTAGATTAAGTTCCTACCGTCCTTATGATGTCGTGAATCTCATTCGAGGATGAATGTCCCAAGGGGGAGATAATGTAAAACCTTGGAAACATTCAAGGTGAATTATGGAAATATGCATGTTCTTATGAAGTTGATAAAATATGATATATGTTGCTTTGAGAGTAAAGCATAAATGATGTTGTTGTTGGTTGATTGTTGTGAACATTTCTCACATAATTACTCAATACATGAATGTGAAAGGTTTTCTCACACAAAATATTCTAAGGTTAAAAGGTCTTCTCACCTAAAATGAATCAATGTTAAGGAGCTATTCTAATAATAAGGTAAGCGGCGATTACCCATGAATTCTAATGCGACGACAAGTGGAGCTTGCCCATCTCTCATGAATGTTAAGAAAGTAATAATAATCAATATTCTAGGGGATTTATTCTTAGCACCTAGTGGACAAGTGGTGATTACTCATGTCCCATAAACTACGTGTCATCATAGGTTGTCTAGATAGACATTAGCTAGTAGATCATAGAGTATCAATTTGATATTTTTTTCTATGTTTATTGACTGTTTTTTTGCACTTAATATTTTCTTAGTTTGCCCTTGGATTGGTTATGATTGAAATATTAAATTGTTTAAGTTCTTATTTCTTTACAAGTCAAGGTAGATGATACTTAGAAATCAATAAAATGGGACAATTGATGTAACTGTTGAACTTTGTTTATGATGGTAGGTTTTTATCTTTCCATTGTGAAAATTCTGGATAACTAATCATAGAGATCTTTTGAGTAGAGTTCTATTTTAAGATTTAAAAAATTAGAATGTTATTTAAGAACATACAAACTTGCAATATGAAAAACAAAGCAAGTTTCATTCAATTGTAATTCTAAGATCCTTCATTATGTCATATGCATTCTAATTATCTGATTTTCTTCTCTTGATTCCAAACTATAGCTTTTAACTCATTTAATGTGATTTTGATCACTTTCTATAACATATGCTATCAGCAAGAAAAAATAAGGATGTATCTAATTAGATTACCAAATTTTTTCATAATCTTTTAATTAGTGCCACTTCCAAATATATTGGTACTGGTTCAACGTCCCAACCTAAGTCTAACAACTAGAGATAGTGACATGGTGTCTAGACCTATAACATGATTGTATTATTACTTCAGTTCCCTTTAACTTCATGTGTTATGATCATATAAAGACATGATCTCTTCATTATCTCCATTAGTGATCTTAAACGTTGACATTGAGACTCGAAACTATAATTTTATAAATTTTCTGCGGTTCTCTCAGTTTCCATTTCTTTAGTTGAATGTGGTTCACTTTATTCTTGTAGCTACCTCAAACCCCCTTTATATATATTGTGGGATTGGAATGGAAAATGTTGAGCTTGGGACTACAAAATCTTCTTAGTTGGAATAATGAATTCAGGTGTACTTGCAATGTCTGCTTCTAATACAAACATTTGTTTTGGTTAATGTCATATGAAATATTTAATATGGACAGTTCCACTAGTCAATGTATTTAGGTATTCTACACATATCTATCTATATTCTATATTACCTTAAAAACATGAACTCCTAACTTGAATGTTGAATTACTATAATATACCTTTCTTACTTAGGTTGTGACTTTTCTAAAGGGTTCTGACTTTTCGGAAGGGTCATGACTTTTCAGATAAGAGGGTATATTCCTTAACCTAGAGTACTTGAGGAAAACCATTTTGATGATATAATAATTATTTCTTTGCTTAATATATACATTAGTATGTTATTTTTGAATATATGAAGTCAACATGATGTAGTCTAAATTCATTTGTTTTTGTTAACAATTTCTCTTGTGATGCAGATATATGCTTCTGAATATCTTTTTCCAAAATTATTAAACTTCTCAAGAGTTATAAAATTGTCACGATTTATCTTTTTGATGCTCAAAGAAAAAAGAATGATTTTATATATCAATGTTATTACGATATAAACAATGCCCTTTTGTTTTACTTATTTACTGTTTCTTAATATTTCAGTATTTTAGGCGAAGAAAAGTTCATATGACTTGTAATAACGTTAATTTAAGTTTGCATTAGTTTAATTTTTATTATTTATTTAATATCTAATTTTTATAAGATAAATATGTATGGGTAGGTATGTGTATTTAAATTAAAGTATTATATATGTCACAAATGTATTTTCAAGTTAACAAGATCTTCTAACTTCAAAATATATTATTTTAAAATGTTTTGAGTTTTTTTAAAAAAAAAACAAACTCACAAATGTGAATATGTATGAATCATTTAAAAGTTATCATTTAGAAAATAAATTTTATATTAAGTAATATGGAATAGACATTTTCATTTTGTCCCTACACTAAATTAAAATATAATAATTATAAAAAAAATATTAACATTAATTATAACTCCTATTTATTTATTTAAGTATAAAATTTATTAGAAATTCAGCTATTGCACATTAATTTTTTAGTTATAACATTATAAATTCTCTTAGTTATTACTAATTATTGCAAACCTTATTCACACTCTTTTACATTATTAGTTATATTATTATGAATTCCTATGGTTATTACATTAATTATATATATCTTTCATCTTTCCTTATATTAACTTTTGATCAATAATTTTTCATATTATTATACCGCCTCTATATATGTGATAGGGAAAAATGACGGATTTACCCCTGAACTTTAATAAATGGTACGTATATTCCCTCTGTTATATTTTGCGTCCACCTAAGCCCCTGCCGTCCAATTATAGGTACATACATTCCCCTCTCACTAACGGCCCCCTCATATTGTACACGTGTCTTGATCCTAATCAACTACCCGTTTGACCTTTCTTTTTAACCCATAAATTAACAATCCACCCCATACACCCAATACCCTCCCGATTCCCTCTAAGATATATCCTAATTAAAAGACCCAAATCTCAATTACATAACAACTTCAATTTGGGCTGTGACAATTCGTTGGGTGTGTTAAATCAAGGTGGGAATGGGATGATGAATACTGGATTATAATTATAATAAATAGTTTTAACACACCCAACAAATTATAATAAATAGTTTTAATCACGAATTCGCCTTGCCACCATCGTCGACATTCCTCATATCCACAAACTCATCCACCAGATGGCCGTGTTTGAGCGACTCACCCATATCTTCTCCGCCACAGAATCTTCACTTTCATCCACTCTCTTCCCTGAAAACTCCCCACCTCCGTTCACCTCCTTCACCGTTTTCCTTCTCAAAGTTTCTCAAACCCCTTTCCCTCTAATTGACCAAAACTACCCAAATTTCATCCCCATTCATAAAACAGTAAATATGGATCTCCCGATTACCGACCTGCAAGCTGAAACATTTAGATCGTGTGGAAATGATGTTGTGGTTGCTGGGTTTGTGTTGTTTTTTCCTAATTATTCGTCCTTCTTAGCGAAACCTCGGTTTTACATCGAGGACATGTTTGTGAGAGAGTGTTATAGGAGGAAAAGTTTTGGAAAGATGTTGTTTTCAGCTGTGGCTCCTCAGGATGGCGAAAATGGGGTACGGAAGAGTGGAATGGGTGGTTCCATATTGGAATGTGAATGCGATTAAGTTTTATGAAGAAATGAGATTAAATTATAATTATAATCAATTGTATTCATCATCCCATTCCTACCTTGATTTAACACACCCAACGAATTGTTACAACCTAAATTGAAGTTGTTCTCCAATAGAGATTTGGGTCTTTTAATTAGGGTATATATTAGTGGGAATCGGATGGGTATTGGGTTTATGGGGTGGGTTGTTAGTTTATGGGTTAAAAAGAAAGGTCAAACGGGTAATTGATTAGGATTAAGACACCTGTACAATATGAGGGGGATGTTAGTGAGAGGTGCATGTATGTACCTATAATTGGACGACATGGGCTTAGGTGGACGCAAAGTATAACGGAGGGCATATACGTACCATTTATCAAAGTTCGGGGGTAAATTTGTCTTTTTTCCCTATGTGATAACACGGTGTTGTTATTTTTCCTAGGACGAATCATGTTTGGTTCAATACATTGAAAATCGTTTACAAGTATATGAACTATATCTTTGTTGGGCGTAGATAAACATGTGATTATATTTATGTTTTAACAGATAGAATATATTCTTTAATTTTAGTTTTCTTTATTTTTTGGTTAAAAAAAGAAAGAAGAGGAAACCTTTCTAAGTTAACTATGGATAATCAAATAACTATCTTTGTTTTATGTACATAGTCAATCGAGAAGTAAAATATGAGAGCCAACAACAAAAAAGGTCATATATTATGTTATAACTTATAAAATAAAAATTAAAATACAAAAAAAGTTCTAAGAAATAAAATGTGGTTGTTCGCTTCACATGTTCATATGACAGTTTAACGTGGAATACAAGTGGAAAGCACATTTGGTTGGATGACAAGAAAAATACACAACAAATATCGTCGATAAGGTAATATTAGTGAGATACGACTAATTAAATGATTGAAATTCATCAAATGTAAATAACTATATACATTATTGCATTTAACTAATAAATTTTTTCATTGACCATCTACATATGTTTGCGTGAATAAGTGAAATATATGACGATCCACATTGAACATTCACAAAAGAATCTTCAATATTGTTTTGTGCAAAGCTTATTATTCAAATCATCGCATTATTGAATGTCTAATTCTTACGATTCTATTGTTAAGAATACCCTTCACAGAGGGCATTGAGATGTTAGAATATATATATATATATATAGAGAGAGAGATAGATATATAGAGAGACACAGACAAACAAATAGACAGACAAACAGGCAGACATACAGACAAATAGATAGACATAAAGATAGATAAATAGACAGATAGACAGACATATAGATAGACAGATAGACATACATACAGACACAGAGAGATACAGACAGACAGAAAGACAAACATGCAGACAGATAGATAGACATAGATAGACAGATAGATTTATCAGGTATTTTTCACATATATATTTATGCTTAACCTTTCACATTTTTTATTAAGAAAAGTTTAAATGTTTCAATTAATACTTTTCTATTCTTTGTTAATGGTTAATACACGAAAAAGTTAGGTAGTCTCAATTATTAAAGCTACTGCTACTTGTTACATTTTGTTGATTATCCTAATTACTTGTAAATTATTTTTTTCCAATATTTTTTCCGTGCTGGTGCACTCTAGAATAATAAACATGTAACTTTATTTGATCTTAATTCTGTAGTTGTTCCTTTTTTTTTCTAAAATAATATATTTCAAAATATTTTCAGTTTTTAGATATGATGTAAAAAGTTTTGAAAAACTTAATGAGATATTTTTATGATTTACTAGTTGTAGAATAATTAAGGATTACACATTTGAGAATATCAGGGGTTGATATATTTCACATGATTATGTTATTATGACATATTTATGGGTGTTTATGGACAATGACATAGAAGAGCAAGGAAAACTAGTTGGCACTTGCTAAATAATGAATATTAGGTTATCAAATTGATTATCTTATATATTGCATACACATGTACCAAACAATAGAGAAAATGATAATAGACTAATCTATGAAAATCATTCAATATTGAGAATTTAATTATATCAAAGAACAAATATTATAATTTAAAATATGTAGAAGATAAAATTCATCAAAGGGTAAGAATTTTACAGTCTTTTAAGTCCTTAATATATTTGACAATACCAAATTTCTAATATTCGGATATTAGAAAATAACCATACATAATCTTAATGAGGTTATAGATTATCGTGCAAAGGATTAATCACAACAAAATTGATTGATGCATGGATAGAACTTGGCCTAGTCTATCTACTCAAATATGAGGTTTCTTCCTCTACTAGCTAAGAAGTTCTTCAGTATACTATTTGAATATTTTTTCTACCAGAAAAAGTCTCACCTCCTATCCCTAATTGAAAAGAAGATAAAAGTACATAATTACACAAATCTACATTGTGACTTTTGAACTTTCCAAATGAGGCACTAATTCACATAATTGCATCGTGCCCTTCATCTTCCGTATTGGGACTTCTACTGGACCAGTGGACACCGATCCCGAGTTGTAGAGCGATAGTCGCTTCCTCGATTGGACCTTCACTGTTTGTAGAAGTATATGCTAGGATATATAAATCACCATTCGAGCATTGCACCATGCTAATTACAGCCACGATATTGAGGTAGCTCTACTTCATTGAATCCAATGTTTAGCCGGTGAAACGCCTATCATTTTCTATGGGATGCCAGTTTTTTCGCCTATGTGCTTCTATATTTTAAAGCTTCAAGTCCATCAAACTTTATTTTTTATGGAATTACTACGTACAAGATAAGTAGGGCCTAAAATCCCCCTCATTAGTATAAAACATGGTAAAAATTCATGAATTTGAGTTGAATGAGTCAAAAAAAAAAACTAACTCATTAAACCCCAAAACTTGAACTGACATGCCCTAAAAAATGGGACAAAGTTTAGAATATTGTTGGTCATGCAGGGTTTTATCATAGGTTCATCATGAATTTTCTAAATGTGAACTTTCTTTGTTACAATTGCTAGAGAAAGAATCCACGTTCATAGTTAATGCATTTTGTGGAGGTTTATACGTGTATCAAAGACAAGCTCACTTCATCCCCCGATAATAATAGCAACCGATTGGTCAAATACTTTATAGTTGATGTGCGATACAAGTAGGGTTTCTTTGGGAGCAGTTCTTTGGTAGTGAAAAGATAAAACGTTTCATCCAATTTATTATGAAAGTAAGGCTCTTAATGTGGCTCTAATGAAGTGTACATTCACTAAGAAACAATTTTTAGAAGTGGTTTTTGATTTGACGTATCCGGGCGCTTCATTCAATATAAGCGTCCACGGTCGTTCAATAGGAATATAACCCAACTAGTGAGTTAGGGTCGAGTCCCAAGGGAGCGGTTTGTAATTGAGAATCTATAGAAAAGAAAAAATGTGTTCAAGTTAATCATAGCTATAGACATTTACGAAGAAAAACATGATAAATTAAAGGGTGACACAAGTGTCAATTATCAAATGGGGGTTTTGTAAGTAATTATCAATTAAAATGACAACTAAAACGAAAATGCAAATATGAAGACGAGATTCTTGGGATGTGATAGGAATATGGGCTAAAATATACAATTGGGTATATGCTAGTGATAGTAACTCGCTACAAATTTGTAACTAGGCTAGACTTTAGTGGGGGTAAATTTCTCTCGAACATTTTACCCCGAATCAAATTGGTTTCTCTCGAAAACCGATAAGCAGCAATGAACCACAATGTTCGCCTTAGTCCATTCACTCTCTTGAGTTGAATGTGTGGGAGAGGGTTTAGGATTCACTCTCTCGAGCTAAACCCACGACAACACAATAACCAGAGACTATCGATTTAGTAGTTTTGGTTTTAAAACTTTTCTCTCGAGAAAGTCAAGGGTATTAATGCAATAATTGGTCACATTGTCAAACCCCCAAGGTTAGGGTCTTAGCCAATCATGGAGAAAACATGAAAATCAACACCTGCCACGTTTTCCATAGCTGGGTATGTGAAATTCGAAAGTTAAAATCAACTAAAATCTTCTCTATTACAAAATCTCAATGAATAATCTGCTAAAATCTCTTCGAACCAGCAACGGTGGTGTTTTTGCTCTAAATCTTTTGTTCCTTCCGTTTCTGAATACCTTCGTTCTCTAGAGTAAATCAATTTATACAAGTCTAATGTGTAGCTGTTTGGGACCAATCGACAAGGTAAGTCAGGCTTCGTCGACGGTTCGGTGACTCACCGATTTCCCCCCTCTCTCCTTCATTTTTCACCGCTTTTTAGTCCAGCCACTGTAATTTTAGGCGAGTCAGATCAGGATCGCCGAGTAATTCTGCGATGCACCCTTTTTGCTTTCATCTCGCCGATAAGCACTTATCTTAATCTCCTTAAGTACTTTTGGAGATTTGGTCATCCAACGCCGAAGCGATCGGTGACATGCTGAATGGAACTACAGCTCGCCGAAACTACCCCTAATTCAGCCTCAACATTTTGTAACTTTAGGCTGTATAGTGGTAACTTGGCAAGTCGCCGAGTGGCATCGGTGATCATCAAGCTTGTTTTCCCTTTCTCTTGTGCACTCGTGTTGTCTCTATTTCCCATATTTGTCCTATCTTTGTTCCTCAATCCATGGAACACAATGAGCATTTGAGGACACTATATCTATCAAAATAAAGCCCTAAATGAGTCCAAACCTTGGACTCATCAACACCCCCAACTTAAACTTTTGCTTGTCCTCAAGTAAAACTCAAGTTTAGCATTTAAAAAAGGATGTCTCAAACAGTGCTACACAAGACTCAATTATGAATGCACACAAAAATACTCAACTTACTCATGCAAGGATCAATTGTTCACTCAAGGATTCAAGTCGTGACTCACCATTATAAAAGATTCTCAAGTTTGCAATACTTGCTTCAAATGCAGGTTCAAGCTCAACAAAGGTACTCAAATGCCCTCACCCAAAGAATGATTCCACAGTCACACACAATGGTTCAACAATTTATAGTTTCGGAATCAAACCACCCTCACGCTCACAAAGATGAACACATGCATGACTTCACCTAGAAGTTTGCCCTTATTTTTTAGTCAACACTTGTTTCAGCTCACTCAAGATCAAAGGTCTTTTCAAAGCTTGTAGCGGGGCTAAGTATAAATGTATGGTCATTTAGTCTCAGTGGCTGCTATCCTCATAAAATGTGGTATGAACAACACTTTATTTCCTTTCCTTCATCATTCTCATTCCTGCTCAAAATTCGCCTCATTATCCAATTTCCATACAAGTCATCAACACGAGGTAGAAAATACTTGTTCTTCACTGTCACTTTGTTCATTTGTATATAATCAATACACATCTTCATGAATCTATCCTTGTTTCTCAAAAACAACAAAGGAGTACCCCACAGAGAAACTCTAGGGTGAATGAACCCCTTTCTCAACAAATCCTGTAACTAATCCTTCAATTCTTTCTATTTAGTTAGAGCCATATGATAAGTAAGAATTCAGATACTTGATGTCTGGCTCTAAATTGATAGAAAAATCAATATCCAATCTGGAGGTACACCTGCAAAGTTAGTAGGAAACATCTATAAGAACTCTCTAATTACATGCACAGAATCCATAGGAGGAGGCCTTACACTAGTATCTTGAATGAATTCTATATAGGAAAAACACACTCTATCAGCTAATCTCTAAGATTGAATAAAGAAGATAACTTTGCTAGGGTAGGAACCGCTAGCACCCATCCACTCAACTCGGAGGACACGTGGCATTGCTAAGGTCACAGTCTTAGCACAACAATCTGGAATAACATGATATGGAGAGAGCCAATCTATACCTAAACCAATATCAAGGTTTACCGACCCTAGAATGATCAAGTCTACCAAGTACAATACCCAGCCTAAGAAACAAGACATGATTGATACACTTGATCCACCACTAAGGATTAACCAACTGGTGTAGAAACATGAATAGGCAACTACATGCAATCAAACATCATATCAAACCCAATATATTAATAGGTAAACATATATAAGAAAGTAGATCATAGATCAAACAACATCAACATAGGTCAACGAAAAATTGGGATGATAGATGTGATCAAAGCAATAGAAGTCTCAGCCTCAGCCTCCCTGGAAAAGCATAACACTGGCCCTCTCGATGACCTGTAGTCTTAGTAGAACCCCTACCTTTACCCTGCAAAGCTATAACACGCCTACTGAAAGTCCTGCAACCTCTACCGGACTGACCTCTACCTCGACCCCTAGCTGAAATCGTCGACTCGAGCAGCTGAATAAGTATGTTGATACCCTAAGTGAGTCGTAGAGGACACTGTCGAATCATGTGACCTAGATCCCCACACCCAAAGCAAGACCTCGACATTGATAAGTGCTACTGTGAATAAGACGAGCTACCATGGCCACCTCGGTGAGAACTATAAAATCGTCGGGCTGACTGCCCACTCTCCATTTCTGGCATAGATACATGAACTGCCCCTGACGCTAAAAGGAGCCACTACCTTGATGTGAAGCCAGGCCTCCAAACGAGGGACTAGAAAATTGACTAGAAGAACGGGTCCTCTTTGGATCTCAAAACTACTCCAAAACCATCAAATCCACCTCTTTGGCGGTGCTTACAATCGACTAGAAGGAAGCCCCCTCTCTAGCTGCTCAGAACACATAAGACCTTACGGAGAAATTCAACCCAATCACAAACCTGCTTTCTCTCTCTACCTCATCCAGAACAATAGTCATAGCATTCCTAGTAAGCTCACAGAAACGAGTCTCATATAGAGTCACAAAGAAACTACCTTGTGTCAAGTCCTCAAATCTCAGTCCACTCTCCTCCCTCACGCCAAAGAATGAAGCTGTCTTGGAAAGTACTAGAAAAATATCACATTCTACCGGAGGAGATCTAACTTGCCTATACCTCACAAAAGTCCTCCACCACTCTCTGGCACATCCGTACAGATGATGTGCAACTAAATGAACCCCACGAGAATCCACCATAGCCACTAATTAAGGCATCTCATTGCACAAAGTCAAGAACTTATGAGCATCATTGCTCTTACCACTTTGAAACTAGGGTGGTTTCATCTTTTGAAACATTATATAGCATTGTTGCTCAGCTATTGTAAGAATTACCTCAAGATAAATCTGAACACCCACAACTGGTGACGGAACCAGTAGTAGCTCACCTGATCCTGAATACTCGGAATCTACTGTTAACTTAGAGTTTGTGGGCCTATTCCAGTTTGAGAAAAATGTGGTGTACTTGTCGCACCACCCCGAGAGAATTCTCCAGCACTCCAAGCATCCTCAACAAAGTCCGTTGAAACAAGGAAGCTCCTAACTCGGGAGGAACCTGGTCCTCAACAACCTTAATATCTGGATCAGGTGAAGCCTCTCTAGATCTGGCTTTTGTTGGTGCCACTCCATGGGTATGATCTCTAGCATATTCTCTTTCATGAGCACAACCTCTAGCTCTAGCCCTACCTCTACTCCTAGCTGGGTCTCAACATTTTCTTCAGGGAGTGCCTTCCCTCTACAATTGGAAATACAAGCGCGGGTCCACAACATATTCCAAAACAACATGCGACAACTTATTAGAAGCAAAGGCAACCACGTACAATAAGAAAGAATGACCTAAAGTAAGTTTCCTAAAAGTCTTCATATACTTTTGAATATAAGTACAGACGTCTCCATACTTATCCTCGAGACTCTACTTAGATATTTCTTGTACAGTTGAGACCTATGAACCTAGGGCTATCATAGCATTTGTCACAACCCAAAAATGGAATTGATGACACTTATATATTCCTACCAAGACAAGTCAGCCTCAACCCAAGAAAATGAAACAAAAGAAAGAAAGATAAAGAAAGAACAAATTGAAAACGGAAAACACATTCGTTCTATTAATATCCCAAACCTGGTTGTGTTTTGTACAAGACACTAACAAATAAAGTGCAGAATTTTGAAACAAGTACAAGTCTCAATGTCTTTGTTTCTCAAATAGAACAAAGCATAACATAAAGGAAAAGTGAGTCCGTCAGGATGAAAAGTAGCTTTCTCAATAGTCCTTTGGCTAGCATCTGTAAGTAGGAGAAGAGGACGATCACAAAAAACTAGGCTTAGAATCTACATAAATGTAGAAGAAAGGGGTGAGTACCAACAACACGGTACCCAACAAGCAACCTACTAAACAAAACAACTAGCTAGATATTAAATACCCCTTTCTTCCAAACCGAAACTCCTCAAACTACAACATACATAGAAATCAGCCCAACCTAACAATTCTACAATACACAACTCACGAGGTTCAATAGTCACAATTTTATAACCAACACGAATCAACTAAGTAAATCACAAGTATCAAGTGGATTTTTCACAAATATCACACACTTCAATCACAATTAAAAAGTAGGTCAATCATATGCATTAAAATGTGTCAAACTAGAATAATCAATCCTATTCAATATCATTTCCATAGAATTATATATCACTAGCGTGAAATGACCTCGGCATCACAAACACTTGCCGAAAATGACCTCGACATCATAACACTTGTTGGAAATGATGTCGGCATCATAACACTTGCCGGAAATGACCTCTGCATCACAACACTTACTAGAAATGACCTTGACATTATAACACTTACCAAAAATGACCTCGGCATTATGACCTTACTATAAATGACCTCAACATCAGAACACTTACCGGAAATGACATTGGAATCATAACCCTTACATGTATTATTACGGTGTTCAAAATTAATGCACACAAGTAAATCCCACCACACATAAGAGACAACTATTCATACAGCTTAATACTATTTTCTTGCTATAAAGCATTTCATCAATCAATCAATAAGGGATACAACAAGGAAATTCACAAACATTATGATCATCACATAGCCTTTTCATTTCAACCCCTTTTATTCATTAAGATTTATAAAGTGGAGAATTCGCCCTTCATCCATTTCCCATAAATCCCAACACACAACAACAATGGAAATACACAAATTCTACTAGAATATAATGTTTAGGAGATCAACTGCTTTAATCAAACAATAAATCAATCAGAAGCTTGAGATTTCCCCTTTCAAATCACTTCCAAAGCCACACAATCCATATCAATCAAGTATTCAAAATCGCTTCCCAGAAACAACAATACCCACATAAATTACTTATAATAATGGATCAATCAACTAAAAATCCAATTTCAAAAAGGAGATTTGAATATAAAAAATCAATACTTTAAAACTGACATTTAAGGCCTTAGGAACTCATTAGTGAAAAACATTTTAATAGAGGAATCAAAATTAATTCAAAATCCCCATTTTAGTTTAGAACTTGAACTCTTGAAAAACCTTGCTATTTATCAATCAAATCCTAAATTTTGATGTTAGAATCCATAAATAATTAATGGGAAATGAAGTTCTAGAGTTACAAGACCAATCAAATATTGCCTCATAATGTTTTCCAAAATTTAAAATAGGGAAAGATTGACAAAACCCCAAAATTTTAGGTCAAAAGGTTTTCAGATGTTGCAAAAGTAGACACGAGTTTGCTTAAGCGAACTTCGTAAAAGAGGCTCCTGATTTATTTATGTGAACCCCTCTTAAGTAGACCTATTCACAAAAGAAAAGCTCCCTTAAGTTTCGTGAAGGTTCAGTTAAGTGGACTCACATTCGCCAAAGTGAATCAGTAGGCACCAACAATTTTAGCCAACTTTCAAATGATAGAATTGACCCTCGAGATTTGTTCAGAACTCCGTACACATAAACAATCTATGAAAATCAATTATAGTCGATGTTCTGGACTCAATGGATGTTTTAAAACATGAATCTCAGGTCTCCTTGACCTGACATCCATGGAAACCACTAGAATCTAACACAATGCCTAAAAAGGCTAGACGAGCTTGGGACCTCTAAAAATTCAACCAAGACCCCACTTAGGCCTAAATCATTTCCCAATCCAATGAAACTCTTGGAATTTTGATACGAGTATATGAATCCTGAATATTGACTAAAGTCAACCCAAACTCGTAGAGACCAATTTCCACATCTCAAAACTAATAGAGTCCAAAAAATTCCATTCCAACACTCAAAACTCCAAGAGACTCTGAAAACCACTTTTAAGAAACTTAAGTCTGTCAAATTCAAAACATACACAAATTCTAAACCCTCAACTCAAAGTGTAAAACGAACTTCCAAAAATCAATCAGAAACAACTCAGGGTCAATATCTTTAGGGGAACAATGGTAATTTTCCATAAATGATCAACCATGTCACTACACTAATGGAGCATTAAATTACATAAGTACACATCCAAGATTATGGGGTATTAGCCAATCATTCTGAAAATTAAAAGTATGTTACCAAAATGGTTCTCCATCAATTAAAATTGGTTGAAGAAACAATAAGAAATCAATTCCTAGATCTTCTCCAAAACCAAGCTCCTAAATCTCAATACTAGCCAAAACATCAAAAGTATAGAAGCTTCTAAGTACAGGAATATTTAGAATTGTGAAAGATGTCTTTCTCGTTCCAGAAAGATCAATTGATATATTTTCAAAATTTTCCAAAAATAACTCTACATAGTATACTCGGTGAAGGTAGCTGGGAGTACTGAACTTGATCAGCGAGTCACCAACTATTTTTCTTCATCGCCCAATTGCTTTTTTATTTTAGTCTTCCCTTCAATGTTCAGTAGTGGATGGTGAGATCATTGGAGTCCATCGAGTTGATTCGGCGAGTCGTCAGTTTCTCTTTTACATCACTGAATTGGCTTGAGTTTTTGAGTAGAACTC
This sequence comes from Solanum gracilifrons, assembly GCA_029582605.1. Classification (NCBI taxonomy): domain Eukaryota; kingdom Viridiplantae; phylum Streptophyta; class Magnoliopsida; order Solanales; family Solanaceae; genus Solanum; species Solanum gracilifrons. Next base: position 18,189 of record JAJOOH010001399.1, read on the forward strand.
TCTAAACTTTTTGTCAAACTAGGGCTCACTTGACAATTCACCGAGTGACTTTGGCAAGCTTCAGCCTCACAAATTTATTCATTTTTTATTGTACTTGACTTTCTTTGCTTTCATTTTTCATAGTTCTATCCTCGGGTTCTCATAACTGAAATTCAAGCAATTTTACATTACAAATGGACTTAAAAGCACTGAGGACATGATTTGGTTAACTAGGTGCCTATAACAAGTTCAAAATATCTGACTCATCAATACCACAACTTAAACTTTTTTTTGTACTCAAGTAAGTCATGAGATCAATTAGTTCAACAAAGATTTCTACAAACAGTGCTTCTTGAGAGCTAACATGCAAGTGCTATCACAGGGATATTTTCGAAGTATGCAACTTTAAATTAGGAACCAAAATCCTGAAGCGATTACTAGTCATTTTCAATCAACACAAATGCTCACAAAAGTTCACTCAGATGTAAAGTTATGATCAAGAAAGGTGTCTAATTTCACTCACAAGAAGAATGATTCCATGATATGATAAATGACAAGCAAGCTATGAATTTTAGGAATCTACACAAATTCTCATGCTCACAAGGATAAAAACATTCATGCTTCCACCAATATGTTGGCCTATACTTTCCAAACAACCTAAGACTTGGTTATCACGAGATTATAAAGGTATTCCAAGGCTTGTAACAGGGCTAATGTACATGTATGATCATTTTGGTTACTAGTGACTCAACCTTCTTGAAGCATTCAAAATATTTTTTCTATTTAATTTTTTCTACTTTTCTTTGAATTTTGAAAATAGCAGTACTTAGAATTCAGATGGGCTTTTCTCTTCTCTTGAGCCTCTCTACACTATCATTGTTTACAATAAATTTTAAAGTGATAGAAAGAAATATGAAATAACAAATAAAATATGAAGAAACATAACTTTATTAATAAATATGTTGGTACACTTACGTTCCTCCCTTGATTCTTCTCTAATAAGGCTTATCTATGATTTGAGGGTTGTTAGTAGTGTATTTCTTGAAATAGGTGATTTGGATTTGATCTCTAAGGAATATTTCATGAATTTGTGGAATATTTGAGATGCCTCTATAAGGAAATATATTACTCTTTATATAGACATTAACTAGGGTTTAGGGTTAAGTAGCCTCCAAGAATTCTAGTTAGAATTGAACACACATATCTTGTAGATCCCCAACTCGAACTGAACACTTTTTGTAGACTCCCATAAAATTTCAATGTCTACAAATGCCCCCTACTTCAAGGCTTATCAGAGTGTAGAGTTGTTGAAACTCAAAGACGAGTCTTGAAGTACTCATTCTTCCACCTTTGCAGTTTTGTGACATCAGATTTGTCACGACCCAGGGGTACACCCTAGATGTAACATGGCGTATAGGACCCCAAGGCCCCCATACAAGTCACTTAGAATTCAAAACATAAGAAATAGAATAAAAAGAGGTAAATAAATACATTTCAAGTTTCAAAAAAAGTTATAAAAGTAAAGTGGAAGTCTAAACACTTTGTCTCAATTGCAATCTAATACAATAGAATGAAATTGGATCTAGCCCATACATCATGTCCAAAACTAAAAGACAGAAAGACGACTGAAAACAATGAAGATCCATCCTCAAAGCATGACGACTCACGAAAGTTTGGAATCTCTCAAGATAACCTCTAGCCAATAAACTGATTACCCTGACTTACATACCCTACATTTGGGGAAATGTTGGCAGGAGTATGGGTTAGTAAAAAATATGCACCAACTATGATAGCCATGCATATAAACATTTAAGTCATGCTAAAATAGGACATTTTCATGAACACACAATGATCAAGCTAAAGTATGAAACTTGAGAGTTAAAAAGTATAAGCCATTAAACATGATCAGTGCAACTGAACTTCACCTAGAAACATACTTACGATACTTCTTGAAGTAACCTTAGTTTATCATAAATTTACTTGCTTGTGGGAAGTAGCCTTAACCGACATATAAGATCACGTGAGATAGCAACATGGAATCCGGTGTCTACCCCTCACCGAAAAGAGGTGTCCTACTTGATACGGTAAGGACCATGAACTTCTAACTATTGTGGATCCACTAGCTAATGTCTATCTATAGAATCCTATGTTGGCACGTAGTTATGGGGCAAGGGTAATCGCCACTTGTCCACTCGGTTCTAAGCTTAACTTTCACAGAATAGTTTTTAATTCTATTCATTTTAGCTCATTAAGGAACATGGGTAATGGCCTCTGGTCCTTACATCATGTAATATGGGTAATCGCCTCTTGTCATTCAATTAGAAACCATGGGTAATCGCCTCATTCCTCATCATTAGCATTGGTTCATTTTAGGTGAGAAAGCCTTTCAACCCTAAGAACCCTTATCATGTGAGAATACCTTTCATAGTTCATGCTTTCATGTATATATGAGGAATCCTTTCAACAACACAACAACAACATCATTGATACTTCAATCTCAAGCATCCTTAAAACATTTACATAGATTTCATAAGACATGCATAATTCCATAATTCACCTTTCAAGGTTCAAAACTCACTTTCAATCATCAACATCTAGAAGATATGGGTTAGGCATAGGTGCATATAAACTCATAATAAATTCATGTAATCCTATCACTTCATGCTTGACTTCACATAATCTTCTTTCATAATCCAAGACCCACATTATATGCTCATAATTGGAAAACGTGGTAGTTACATGGGTTCCTGGGGGACAAATCATAAAATCATGAGATTAACTCAATTCATGCATCATGGATCATAAATCAATCAATTTGATAAACAATTAGGAGAACCCACAACATAGAAGTAAACCTTAATTCAATTAGGGAATTCTAGCTTTGAAAATAGGAGAATTTGGGAACTCCATGAATGGAAGGAATCCATGGATGAAAACTTTCATACCTCAATGCCAATTTGTTAACTTGAATGGAGGAATTTGGGACTTGTCTTGCAAAACCCTAACTTAGACCCTTCTTCTTCAAGTTTTCTAGAGAGAGAAATATTAAGGAGGAAGATTTGTTCTTCTTTTGTAAATTTGAGAGAATGATTTTCAGTTGGGAAATTTTAGATAAAACATTTATATAGGGGTTCTATTCATAGGCAAACCGAAATAGTATTATGCTAAACTGATTAGGAAAAGATCCAACTGCCCCTAAAACTAAATGTCGACCCAAAACCCACGGACCTCGATTGATAGATCGTGGTTTGACCAATGGTCCGTCTTGCTGGTCCATCGTTCGACGTCAGAAAGTGGATTTAAGGCCACTGATCCATGGACCTCCTCCACAGACCATGGACCCAGCGACGGTCTGTTGTTCCAGGTCATGGTTCGTTGTCCTCTGAACTTTTTCAGGTGGCCAATCCATGGAGCAGACCTACGGTCCATTGCTCAGTTCATAATGGTGGTTGGTCTCCGTTGGATGGCACCAGAAAATCCTGAAAACTTGCTATTTGCCCTTTCTAGAATCTGAGGTGTCACATTATCTCCTCCTTGGGATCATTCGTCCTCCAATGAGATTCAAGATAACGCAAAAGCAAAAGGACTCTAAAATAGCAACCCATCATGCGTGCAACTTCATGTAAATGCACATAACTGAGGAGGAACCTTGACTCCAAGCTAAAATATATTCAAAGCATCGTAAGAAAGATATGAACTAGACCTAGATGCCCAATATGCATGTATTCACAAGATTACATATATCCTAGGAGGAAACACCATCTCTGAGCTAAAAGCTCATATCTGAATTCTATAGGAAATTTATGTCCAAATGCACATAAGCTTGTTGAAATCAGTCAAGTTGACTCATTTTATCAAAACTTAAGATTTTTATGAATCATGCATAGTAAGGAAATGATGGAACATTTAAGACACATGATACTCAAAGAATAAACCATGAAAAGCTAATTACCTGATGCTAGAGTAGGGGTAGAAGGGAAGAGATGAGGATATCGGGACATCATATCGGCCTTGGCCTCCCAAGGAGCCCACTCAACTAACTGATTCCTCCACAAACTTTCACAGAAGCAACTTCCTTATTTCTCAATTTCTTAACTTGCCGGTCCAAAATATCAATCAGAAATTCTTCATAAGAAAGATTCTTCTTAACCCCCAAACCTTCTAAGGGAACTATAGAGGTCGGATCACCAACACATTTCTTCAACATATAGACATGGAAAACCAGTTGCACCGATGCCAGTTCATTAGGTAATTCTAGTTCTTAAGTGACCTTACAAACATGCCTCAAAATTAGATATAGGCCTTCATATCGGGGACTAAGTTTCCTTTCTTACCAAAACCTCCTTACACCCTTCATGGTGAAATTTTCAAGTAAACCTAATAATGAACGACAAACTCAAGATCATTTTTTGTTACATCGGCATAGGACTTTTGTCGACTTTGATCCATTTTAAACCTTTCTTTAATAAGTCAAACTTTTCCCATGGCCTTATGTACCAACTCGGGACCTATTAGGGAAACTCATCCACCTCAAACCAACCTATATGAGATGTACACCACCTCAAATGAAATCATACCAATACTCAAGTGATAACTATTCTTATAGGCAAACTCAATCAAGGGCAAGTGATCATCCCAATTACCCTTTAAATCAATCACACAAGCTCTCAACATATCTAACAAAGTTTAGATAGTATGCTTTGCTTTCCCATCGGTTTGTTGATGAATGGTCGTGCTAAGCTTAACAAGAGTACCAAGGCCCTTCTAAAAGGATTTCCAAAACTGAGAAGTGAATTGGGTACTACATATAATGGATATAGGCACTCCATGCAACTTTACCATTTCTCTCAAGTATAATCTAGCATAGTCCTCCGCCGCATAAGAAACGTTACCGAGAATGAAATGAGCCGATTTCGTCATTCGATCTACTATAACCCAAATCGAGTCATGTTGTCACCGAGTGCGGGGTAAACTAACAATGAAGTCTGTATACACATATTCCCACTTCCAGGTAGGATTGCTAATGTACTGGGATAAACCTCCCAGTTTTTTATGCTTAACTTTCACTTGTTGACAATTAAGATTCTTTGCCACAAACTTCGCAATATCTTTCTTCATCCCATTCCACCAATAGATCTCCCACAAGTCACTGTACATCTTGGTGGCTCCCGGGTGAATTGAATATCGAGAACTATGGGCTTTTGGCAAGATCTGTTACCTCAAGTCATCAACATTAGGAACACACAAATGACTTTATATCTAACTACACCATCTCCCCCTCTGGAGAAAGCCTCTAAGAACTTCTTAAGCACCTTCTTTCAAGTCAACCAAAATTGGACCAAGACCTTGCTTGGCCTTCACATCCGCCACAAAATACAATTCCGAACTATTGTGGACCATAACACCACCGTTGATGGAGTCCACTAACTGAATACCCAACCGGGCCAATCTATGAACATATCGAACCAACTCTTTCTTATCTTCTTCAATATGAGCAACACTACTAATAGATAACCGACTAAAAGCATCCACCAACATATTCACTTTACTGAGGTGATTGAGAACACTTAATCATAGTCTTTCAAAAACGCAAGCCACGTTCGTTGGCGAATATTTAAATCCTTTTGATTAGACACATATTGTAAACTATTATGGTCGGTAAAAACATCCACATGGACACCATACAAATAAAGCCTCCAAATCTTTAAGGCATAAACAACAGCCGCTAGTTCATGTTCATGGGTAGGATAATTCTTTGCATGAATCTTGAGTTTCCTTGAGGCATAGGCAATAACTTTCCCATTTTACAGAAGTACACATCCTAATTCAATTCTTGAGGCATCACAATAAAGAACAAAACCATCAGTCTCTTCTGGTATGGTCAACACCAGAGCGGAAGTCAATTTATCCTTCAACTCCGAAAAGCTTTTCTCACATGCTTCGGACCAAATTAACTTAGCCTTCTTTTGAGTCAATGCTATCAATGGAGAGGCAATCGAAGAAAACCCCACAACAAATCTTCGTTAGTAACCAGCCAAACCCAATAAACCTTTAATATCTAAAGGAGATAAAGGTCTAGGCCAACTGTTGACCGCATTTGTCTTCTTAGAATCTACCTTAACACCCTTACATGAAACAATATGGCTAAGGAAAGCTACGAACCTTAGCAAAAACTCACATTTACTAAACTTTGCAATGAGTTGTTGGTCTTTGAGAATTTGCAGCACAATCCTCGAATGATCAATATGCTCATCCTCACTTCTCGAATAGATCTATATATCATTAATGAACACAATAACAAGCATGTCAAGATACTTTATGTCATCAAATCCATAAATGCCACCAGAGCATTAGTTTGCCAAAAGACATTACCAAACACTTCTAATCACCATACCACATTCGGAAAGCCATTTTTGGAATGTCATCTTCCTTCACCCTCAATTGGAGATAACCCGACCATAGGTCAATCTTAGAGAAATAACTCACTCCTTGAAGTTGGTAAAACAAATCATCTATCCTTGGAAGAGGATACTTATTTTGAATGGTCACCTTGTTCAACTGACGATAGTCAATACGCATACAAAGAGAACCATCTTTCTTTGTGAAGAATATAACTGGAGCACCCCATGGAGTTATATTTGGTCGGATGAAACCCTTATCCAACAATTCATTCAATTGCTCATTCTATTCTTTAAGTTCTGCCATAGCCATTCGGTAAGGAGTAATAGAGATATGTTATGTATCGAGGAGAAGATTAATACTGAAGTCTATTTCCCTTTCGGGAGGAATATCAGTAGATCATATAGGGAACACTTTCATAAACTTATTAACAACGGGGACCGACTCAAGAGTATGAGTTTCAGAATCTACATCCCTCACCCTAACTAGATGGTACATGCAACCCTTAGCAATCATATTCTAGCTTTAAGACAAGAAATAAACTAACCCTTAGGCATAAAATTTCCCCCTTTCATTTCTAGCACCGGTTCATTCGGAAACTGAAACTTGACTACAGGAAATATACAATCAATAAAGGCATAACACGAGTGCAGCCAATTCAAACCAAGCATAAATCTAGCATATAAAGCTCTACCAAGTCAACAATAGTAACTCTATAGGACAAGGAAATGGGACACTTTCTATAGTCCCTCTTACTTACCATGCGTATGAAGTGCATAGAATATGTTTTGCTTGGGATCATTCGGACACGAACCACTTGGATTGGATAAAGGATTAGGTTGAGCCCTTCAGCGATTATCTCCCTCATTCATAGCAACTGAAGGACAATCTGTTATATTGCGGTTCATCTTGTCACAACCAAAACAAGTATTGGAACCCACTAGACATCTACCCTTATGCTTTCTTCCGCACATAGCTCAAATAGGCAATAATGAACCACTACCTTTTCCTCCTTCAGGCTTAGGGTTAGACGCCCTCTCTTTGTTGAACTTAGTAGGAGAATTGGAGGAACCTTGACCGAAAAACATTTGTCGAAATCTAGGATGACCATGTCCATCGATCCTTGCACGAGGGAAATTATCATCACCGATTTTAGCCCTTTTTGCCTCCCTAGACTCTACCTTCAGTTTCTCCTCTTCGATCTTTTGAGCATGAACCATGAGATGAGAAATGTCCATGTCATTAACAAGCATTGCGGTACGACCCTCTTCAACCACAATTTCGGACACACCAGAAATAAACTTACTCATCTTTGTCCTATGATAGGGAACCATTGTGGGAGCATATCAGGACAATTGTGTGAACTTCAAAGCATACTTCTTCACACTCATACTTCCTTGAAAAAGGTTGATAAACTCAAGAACCTTTGCCTCCCTCATCTCAAGGGGAAAGAACCTATCAAGGAAAGCAACCTTGAACTTTTCCGAATCAAGAGGACACACATCTTTCGATCTCCCTTCTTTCCATTTGTTGTAGCATATTTGAGAAACACCTTTAAGTTGATAAGAGGCCGACTCCGCCTTTTTCATCGGCGTCACTCCCATGATCATCAACACCTTGTAAACCGTATCAATCAACTATTGAGGATCTTCCTCTACCTTAGAACCATGAAACTCTAGAGGATTCATTGTACTGAAGTCCCTCACTGTAGATGCCACCGTAACCCACATTTGGGTTCACGGGAACTACAACCTCCCTATTGGCTTAGTCCGTCATGACTTGAGCCAATACCTGAAAAGCAGCCCTAAACTCTGCATTTGTCACTTGCTCGGCAAAATGGTCGATTGGAACTTAAGAAGCTTGGGGAGGAGCTTCTTGTTCCGCAATCTCATTCACATTGCTTCAAGGATATGCTCTTCGAGAGCTATATCCTATAGAGAATTGGATAAAGATTAGGAGAGAGACCTTATAGAGTTAAACTCTATCGTACAACTTTAGAGTAATGAAGAAGTGGAGTTTCCTAATCATCTTGTAGCCTCTAATTCATAAAGGTGGCGCGCTTCACACTCATAAATAAGACTCTACTCGATGTGGCTTATGAGACATCCTAGGACCAGTCTATACCTTGTGCTTTGATTACCAAGTTTGTCACGATGGAGGGGTACACCCAAGAAGTAACATGGCATATAGGACCCGAGAGGCCTCATACAAGCCACTTTGCATTCATAACAAATACATAGAACAATAGAGGAAAATAAATACATTTCAAGTCTGAAAAAATGTTATAAAGTAAAGCAGAAGTCTAAAAACTTTGTCTCAATAGCGATCTAATACAATAGAATAAAATTGGGCCTAGCCCATACATCATGCCAAAACTAAAAACAAGAAGGAAGACTGAAAAAAAAGAAGAGACGTCCTCGAAGCCTGAGGACTCATCGAAGCTCGAAATCTCTCAAGTCAACCTCTAATCACAAAACTGAGAATTCAGATTGTCGGACCCTACATTTAGGGAAATGTAGGCAAGAGTATGCAATAGTCCAAAATATGTACCAAGTATGATAGCCATGCATATAAATATTTAAGTCATGCTAAAATAGGAAATTTTCATTAACATGCAATGATCATATCAGGACCATGGGTATCCCCTAGATGTAACATGGCGTATAGAACCCTGAAGGACTCTATACAACCCACTTAGCTCTCATAACATAAGAAGTAGAACAATACGAGTAAAACAATAGTCCAAGTCCAAAACATTTTATAAAATAAAAGTGGAACTCTAATACACTTGTCTTACCATATACATCTAATACAATAGAATGAAATTGGGCCTAGCCCATAGATCATGTCCAAAAGAGAAATACATGAAAGAACTATAACAATGAATGTCCGTCCTCAAAGCATAAGGACTCATCAAGCTCAGAAATATCTCAAGTCAACCTCTAACCGCGAAACTGATGACCCTGACTTTCAGACCCTACATTTGGTGAAATGTAGGCAAGCGTATGAGTTAGTAAAAAACAATGTACCAAGTATGATAGTCATGCATAAATATTTAAATCAGCTAAACATGACATTTCATTTCATGACATGCAATTGACCAAGCTAAAACTTGATATAGGAGATATAGAAAACATAAGTCATAAAACCATGGTCAATTCGAGTTAATATAATCATTAAAACCTTTGAACTCATATGTGATACTTCTGGAAGTAACCTTAGTTCATTATTAATGTATTTAACTAGCCTTAACCAACATAGAGACCATGTGAGCTATAACATCATCCCCCTATGTCTTCCACACCGAAAAGGGTTTTCCCACTTGCCATGGTAAGGACCATGAACTTCTAGCTTAAGTGGATCCACTAGCTAATCAACCTATGGGGGCACATAGTTAAGGGATAATAAGATTGCTACTAGAAACTCGACCTCTACTACATGAGAGCTTCCATCTCATGAGATTGCTTCTACAAACCCGGCCTCCACTACGAGAGAGCTTCCATCTCATCATCAATATCCTTTCGGTGCTAAGAATAAGTCCTACTGAATAGCCATTTCTTACTTGGCTTCATTATTCATGGAAATGTGTCGTTGGACAACCAATCAAAACTAGTTCATTAGGATAGTTCTTACTCTTTGATTCAATTAGGTGAGAAAGCATTTCAACCTAAGAATCCTTTCTATGTGAGAAAACCTTTCACATCATGCTATTATGTGTTTATGAGAATATCCTTTCACAACGCAACATCATCATTGGTACTTTACTCTCAAAGCACCCTTAAAACATTAACATACATTTCATAAGAAATGGCATAAGTCCATAATTTACCTCTTGAGGTTCAAAACCCACTTTCAATAATCAATGCTTGGAAAACATTGTGTAGCTATGAATTTCATCATAAGTACATGTAAAGCCTGCAACACATGCTTGATTACATAAAACTCTTCCTTGAAGATCAAAATCTCACATCATATGATTCATAACTTGATAACATGGGGATTATATGGGTTCATAGGGTAATCATCATAAATTCATGCATAAGTGATCATAATTCAACCATTTAAATCAACATTTAAGATAACCCTTGAAAATTGAAGAAAACCCTAGCTCAATTGGGGAATTCTACCTTTTGAAATAGAGGAATTTAGTAAATCCGTGAATGAAAGGAATCCATGGATGAAAACTATATACCTTTAATTAAAATGCTAGCCTTCAATGGAGGAATTGAGACCTTGACTTGAAAATCTAGATTGAATCTTCTTCTTCTTCAAGTTTTAAGTTAGAGAAATATTTGGAGATTAAATTTGGTTTTCTATTGTGAATTTGGAAGAATGAAGTGAATGGGTTAATTTAGGGGTTAAAAAATACTTATAATGTGCCTTAGGGAAGGGTAAAACGACGTAGTATAGGAACTAATTAATTACAAAAGACCCAACTGACCCTGAACTTAATTGCCAACTGACCACCATTGGACCTAGTCGACGAACTGTGGTCTAGCCCACGGCCCGTCCTGGTGGACCGCCGTTGGTCATCAGAAAGGTGATTTTGGGGCCTCGAACCATGAACCATGGTCTAGACTACGGTCGGTAGGTCAGGACCTGGTCCTGAGCCTCTGAACTGCCTTAGGCAGGGCCATCCACGGGCCATGGGTGGCCCTCGTAGATGGCACTTGCAATTTCCTAAAATTTGATCCTTCTCTTTTTCGGATATGGGGTGTTACAATCCCTCTTTGGACCATTCGTCATCAAATGAGATTCATGATGGTTCTAAAAGAGTAGGAGAGGAACTAACAACCGAACCTTACAATGCAATGCATAGAACAAGGAGGAACTATCGACTCCAAGCTAGGACGTTCTCAAAACATCATAAGAGGGGTAAAAGTAACTCTATCAACCTATCATGCATGCACAGTGCACATATACAAGGAGAAAACATCAACTCCAAGCTAAATATATTTAAATACTTCGTAAGGAAGTAGGAACTACATCTAGCAACCCAATATGAATGAAATTTTAAAATTTCTCATTTCGAGGAGGAATTACCTTATCCAAGCTAAAAGCATGCTAAACACAATCTCATGGAGATCATATCCAATTTGTTCTGAAAAAGCACATCTAAAGTATGTTCATCAATTCATCTCATGAAGTTTATAGGTAATTCATAATCAATGCACAACAACATGAGAAAAAATTGATCATACAACCTCATTTTCTTTCAAAACACTAGTTTTCATGAACATGCATTAGATAAGGAAATCATGGAAACACATAAAAATACATGACTCAAAAAATAAGGAAAAACCAAGAGGAACTCATTACGTCAAGCTAGAATATGAGTAGAAGGAAAGAGATGAGGATATTGGGACATCATATCGATCTCAGCCTCCCAAGTAGCATCCTCAACTAAATGATTCCTCCACAACACTTTCACAGAAGCTATTTCTTTATTTCTCAACTTCTTGACTTACCAGTCTAGGATCTCAACCGAAACTTCCTTATAAGAAATATTCTCCTTAACTCCCAAACCCTCTAAGTAAACTCAAGATGTCGGATCACCAGCATATTTCTTTAACATGGAGACATGGAAAATGGGATGCACTGTCGCCAAATCATTCGGTAAGTCTAACTCATAAGCAACCCTAACAACACGCCTTAATATATGATATGGGCCTACATACCGGGGACTAAGCGTCCCTTTCTTACCAAACATCATTACACCCTTCATGGTTGAGATTATAAAGTAAACCCAACATGAATATCAAACTCAAGATCCCTTCTTCTCACATCAGCATATGACTTTTACCGACTTTGAGTCGTTTTCAATTTTTCCCTTATAAGTCAAACTTTCTCTATGGCCTATATCACAACCCAAGGATATATCCTAGACGTAACATGGCACATGGAATCCCGAAGGACACAAGTAAGCCCCTTAACTTATCATCATCACATAAGTATAGAATAATAAAGAATAAAACACAATTTTAAGTGTTTAATAAATCTTTCATAAAAGTAAATCGAAAGTCTAGATATAGTCTTATTAAGCCATCTACTACAATCGGAGTTTAAAAATACTAGGGTCACATCCCTTACAACACATAATATGAAAATGTCTAGTACAACTCATGAAATGAAACAACAATAGAGCTCTTGTCCTCGGATCTATGAGGACATACCACAAGCTTGAACTAGAAGGAATCACCTTAGACGCCGGAACCTACCTTAGTAGAAAAATAGAAGAAATATGGGTTAGTACAATAAAAGCACTAAGTATGGTAGCTATGCATGAAAACCATTTAAGATGCTAAAAAGGGACATTTAGTTGAAAACGATGCATTTGATCATCTTTATGAACTATCATAGAAACAAGTGCCAAAAGCATAAAATACATGCATATTCAACATATTAATCATCTCAACATAAGGAAACAATCCATAAGAACCATCAAAGAAACCTTGTGCAATGTATGGATAAGGTCCCATAACCCTATCCACACTAAGGAAAACTCATTAAGTGACTATAGTTCATAACTCCAATTCTGGTTCATTCTATCATAGTGGAATTAGCTTTAACCGGCATAGACTATGAGAGGTTAGTCATGGAATCCGGAGTCTACCCCACACCGGAAAGGGGTTGTCCTACTTCCCTAAGGTAGAACTATAACTTTTAGCTTATGTGGATACACTACCTAAAGACCTATGTGGGCACATAGTTTATGGGATATGGAGATTGTTTCTAGCAACCCGGACTCAACTATGGTAGAAGGTTTCCATGTCATGAGACAACTACTTTGGGAACCCGGATTCAACTAGTGTAAAAGGAACCCATTTGGGAAGCCGGACTCAACTAGTGTAAAAGCTTCCATCTCATAGTCATATCCTCTTAGGGCTAAGCATTCATTCCCTTTTTGAGTTCATATTAAGTCTTGACTCAAGTTGATGAATAGGAAAAAAATGTCTTGACACTCAATCCACAACTCATTCTATAGCTCCTCCATTCATTAGAGGAGACTAGTCTTCAACCCTTAGAACCAACATATGTGACAAACCTTTCACATTACATGATCTTCATACCTATGTGTGCATAAGGATAGTCATCCAACCAATTTCACAATTAGATCATAATAGAAGTACTTTACTCTCAAAGTAATCCAATTGAATGCACACAAGTCTCATACATATAGCTAGTTCTCATGCTTTGCCCTCCAAGGGCTATATATCACTATTCATCAATATCGCTAGAATTACTTCATTGAACATGTACAATAACCTAATTCAAGAAAGCAATCCATCACATTCATAGTACAAACACAATCTAATAACAAAGACCCATATCCATGCTTAAAGATCCAATTTTAGGGAAACCTAGGAATTCATGGATTCTTGGATAATTCGTCAGGAAAAAAGTAGTAATTCATCAAATTAATCATAATATACGACAACAAACACATTGAATTCGTTTTGAAAGTGAATCCATGCCATAGATTGAAAACCCTAGCTTTTGGGGTAAACCAACTTTGAGAAATAGAGTTTTGAAGGACTTTATGGAAGGAAGCTATCCATAAATTAAAACCACCACACCTTGATTGGAAATTCTTCACGAAATTGAAGAGTAAAGTTGAGTTCTTGTGCCTTAGTCTGCAAGTTTTTGTTCTTCTTCAATGGAGGATGTCTAGTGAGAGAAATATGGCAAGGGAGAGGCTTTTTGGAATTATTTGGGTGTTGTGAATTAATGACTTGTATTGGGTGAATTTGACTTAAAAGCAACTTATAAAGTACCCCTTAAATATCCAAAACGACCCCACTTTAATTGGACTTAAATAAGAAAAAACTTAGCTGACCCTCACTTACTGAACTCGTCCAGGCTCTACGAGCCTCTTCGCTAGTCGTGGTGAGGACCACGATCCGTGGTCCCCCTCGTCCAGGTTGGACAGTAGTTAGGCACATGGTGCCTTAGGGTCACAAGACCAAGGCATTACCATGAAGGTCTTCACGAGCCGTGGTCAAGACCATGAGTCGTGGTCCCTCTCGTGGCCCTTGAGGCAGTAGCCTTGCCACTTTGGTGACCCTAGCTCAATGCCTAAGGTATCTTCACGAAGGGATCCATGAGCCGTGGTCCCTCTTGTGAAGTTGAGGCAGTGGCTAGGCAAATTGGTGGCCTTTTTACCATGGACAAGGAAAGACCACGACTGCCTTCACGAGCGGTGGTGTGGACCACGACTCGTGGTCCCACTCGTGAAGGTGGGGCAGTAGCTCCAAGCTAGGGGAAGCCTTGGCCTGTGACCTTGGCTTTGCCCCTTTTGCCTTGGCACTTGCCCCCTTGGCCTTGTCTCTTATGACCCTCATTCTTAACGTTCACCCTCACGTTTAGGCTCTAGTTTACCCTATCATTTTCCAGAGTGTTACATTACTTCCCCCTTGGGAATATTCGTCCTCGAATGACGATTTAGACACCTTACGAAATTAAAGACTCAAGACTAGCAGCCCATCATACATGAAACATCAAAATAATGCATAATTCAAAGGAGGAAACATCAACTCCATTTCAAACCATAATCAATGCAACACAAGGAAGTATGAGCTACATCCACAACCCATTATGCACAAAACTCATCATTTCACATAATCATAGGAGGAACTACCTTCTCCAACTAAAATAAGCTCAACACAACATTATGGAGCCAATATGCTGTTTCATAAAAAACATAATAAAGTATGTTCAGCAATACATCTCATGAAGTCAAATATGCAACATCATACTAAAAAGACACAACCACATTAGGAAACACATAAATAATGAAAACTCATTTTATCACTAAACATGAATTACATCAAGAACAAACATCATTTAAGGAAACCAAGGAAACATACCACGTACACATGACTTCCAAAACAAGGAAATTCTAGAGGAACTTTTTACCTCAAGCTTGAGTAGGAGTAGAAGGAAAGAGATAGGAGTATCGAGACTTCAGGTCAGCGTCGGCCTCTAAAGTACACCCTCAACTAGATGATTTCTACACAAAACCTTAATGGAAGCTACTTCCTTGCTTCTCAACTTCTTGACTTGCCGATCAAGAATCTCTACCGGAACCTCTTCATAGGAAAGGCTTTCATCAACACCTAACCCTTCTAACGTAATAATGGTTAACGGGTCCCCAATACACTTTTTAAGCATAGAAACATGAAACACCGGTGAACCGGGGCCAACTCATTTAGCAAGTCCAACTCATAAGCATTTTTCCCAACAAGCACCAGTATTTGGTTAGGACCTACAAACCGAGGACTAAGTTTCCTCTTTTTGCCAAACCTCATCACACCCTTCATGGGTGAGATTTTTAAATAGACCTAATCACCAACTTCAAATTCTAACTCTCTTCTCCTCACATCGGCATAAAACTTTTGCCTACTTTGAGCCATTTTCAACCTCTCTCTAATAAGTCAAACTTTTTCAATAGCTTCATAAATTGACTCGGTGCCAATAAGAGCAATGTCGCCTACTTAAAATCAACCAACCAGAGACCTACATCTCCTACCATGAAAAGCTTCAAAAGGAGCCATACCGATACTTGAGTGGTGACTATTATTGTAGGCAAACTCTACCGAGGGCAAGTGGTCATCCCAATTACCTTTAAAATCTATGACACTTGCCCTCAACATGTCCTTTAAGGTTTGAATGGTACATTTCTCTTGAACATCCTTTTGAGGGTGGAAAGCGGTGCTAAGTTTCACCGTAGTGCCCGACCCTTTTTGGAAGGACTTCCAAAAGTGAGAAGTAAATTGAGGACCCCGATCCGAAATGATAGATAGAGGAACCCCATGCAACTTCACTATTTACCTTATATACAACTTGGCATAGTCTTTCAGTGAGTGAGATGCCTTGACTGGAATAAAGTGGGCTGATTTGGTCATCCTATCAACAATGACCCAAATAGAATGTTATTGCTTTCAGGTACGGGATAAAATCCATATTCACC
The DNA here is from genome assembly GCA_029582605.1 of Solanum gracilifrons. Classification (NCBI taxonomy): domain Eukaryota; kingdom Viridiplantae; phylum Streptophyta; class Magnoliopsida; order Solanales; family Solanaceae; genus Solanum; species Solanum gracilifrons. The sequence continues at coordinate 34,537 of JAJOOH010001399.1, forward strand.
TCTTCTCACTTCCAAGTGGGAATTGGCATATGTTGCAAGAAACCTCCCGACTTTCAATGCTCAACCTTGAATTGTTTACAATTAGGATACTTGACTACAAATCCCGCAATATCTTTCTTCATACCATTCCACCAATAGACTTCCCTTAAATCATGGTACATCTTGGTGGCTTCCGGATGAATAGAATATCTAAAACCATGAGCCTTTTCTAGAATTTTCTTCCTTAGCCCATTCACATCTGGAACACATATTCTACCTTGGTATCTAAGTACCCCATCTCCCCCTTGGGTGAAAGCCTCAATGGATTTCCCGATTATCGACTCTTTCAACTCCATCAATGTAGGATCAAGGTGTTTCTTAGACATCACATCTACAACAAAAGATGATTTGGAGCCCTTATGAACCGTGAAACCACCCTTGGAATAATCTACTAGTTGGACACCTAACCGGTCCAACCTATGCACATCACATACTAGCTTTTTCTTTTCATCCTCTATGTGGGTTAGACTACCCATAGATAGTCTACTAAGGGAATCCTCCATATCATTAGCTTTTTTGAGGTGGTAAAGGACACTCATGTCGTAATCCTTTAAAAGATCTAACCACCTTCTTTGTCGGAGATTCAAGTCCTTTTGGATAAACACATATTGAAGACTCTTGTGATCAGTGAAAACATCTACATGGACCCTATACAAGTAATGTCTCCATATTTTTAAAGAAAATACCACTGCTACTAATTCAAGATCATGAGTTGGATAGTTCTTCTCATGTACCTTGAGTTGCCTTGAAGCATAGGTAACCACTTTACCATGTTGCATGAGTATACACCCCAACCCTACTCACGAGGTGTCACAATATACTACAAACCCATTGGTACCCTCTGGTAAGGTCAACATCAGAGCGGAAGTAAGTCTATCTTTCAACTCTTGAAAGCTTTTCTCACAAGCCTCTGACCACACAAACTTAGCTTTCTTTTGAGTCAAAGCCGTCAACAGAGAAGCAATGGAGGAAAAACCCTCAACAAATCTTTTATAATAACCAGCTAAAACCAAAAAGCTTCTAATATCTGTAGGAGTTAAAGGTCTAGGCCAACCCTTGACTGCATCCGTCTTTTTGGGATCTACTTCAATACCCTTGCTAGACAGAACATGGCCAAGAAAAGCTACCGACCTCAACCAAAACTCACATTTACTAAACTTTGCATAAAATTGGTGGTCTTTAAGGAATTGCAACATAATCCTCAAATGACTCATGTGATCAACCTCACTCCTTGAATAGATCAATATATCATCAATAAAGAGAATTACGAACATATCAAGGTATTGTCTAAACACCTTATTCATTAGATCCATAAATGTCGTCAGGGCATTAGTTAGACGAAAAGACACTACTAGGAATTCATAGTGCCCATATCTTGTTCAGAAGGTCATCTTGGGAATGTCAACCCCCTTCACCCTTAGTTGGTTATAGCCCGAATGTAGATCAATTTTTGAAATGTAACTAGCCCCTTGTAGTTGGTCAAACAAATCATCAATTCTAGGGAGGGGATACTTATTCTTTATAGTCACCTTGTTGAACTGACGGTAGTCAATACACATTCTAAGGGACCCATCCTTCTTTTTCATAAATAATATCGGAGCACCCTAAGGAGAGATACTCGGTTGAATAAAAACCCTTGTCTAGCAAATCCTTTAGTTGTTCATTTATTTTTTTCAATTCGGCTGGAGCCATTTTATTTGGAGGGATGGATATGGGTTGTGTATCCGGTAAAAGATCAATGCGATAGTCTATTTCTCATTCGGGAGGAATGCCAGGCAAGTCTTCGGGAAAGACTTCTAGAAACTCACTCACCACGGGGACCGAGTCTAAAGAAGGGACCTTGGACTTAACATCCATTACCCTAACAATATGATACATGCATCCATTGGAGATCATTTTCCTAGCTTTGAGACAAGAAACAAATTGACCTCTGGGAATAGAATTCCCCTCTTTCCAATCTAAAATTGGCTCTTTTGGAAATTGAAATTTTACCACTCACAATCTATTGAAGCATAACATGCGTGCAACCAATCCATGCCAAAAATTACATCAAAATCAAGCATGTCTAACTCTACCAAATCTACCAAGGTAACTTTGTGAGACAAAGAAATAGGAAAACTTCTATAGACTCTTTTTGCCACTACCAAGTCATAAACCGGGGTGGAAACCGAAAGAGGCTCTACTAATATTTCGGGGAGTATTTCAAACTTCATAGCCACAAGAGGGGTCACAAGAGACAAAGTGGCACCGGGGTCTAACAATGCATAAACATCAATAGAAAAAACTTGTGACATACCGGTCACCACATCCAAGAGCTCTCTTGGTCAACTCATGATTGAAGAGCAAACAAACAGTTTTGCTTTTGAGCATTGGAGTTGGAATCAATTAGATGAGCTTGCTTATCTTCTCTCCCCTTAACCTTGATGATGGGAAAATCTCTTATCTTGTGGCCACTCTTGCCACAACTATAACACCCATTTGAGCCCACTAAGCACTTGCCTTAATATTTTCTACCACATTTAGCACAATTAGACCTAGCAACATATGAACCACTACTATTGCCCCATTGAGGTATAGGGTTGGAAACCATATCCTTGTCAACTCTTGGAGTGCTAGAGGAGGCTTGATTGGAGAACCTTTGCTTGAACCCTTTCCAACCTTGCCCATCGGACTTAGCATTAGAAAAATTCCCTTCACCGGTTCTAGCTTTTTTCACCTCCCTATTTCCTTGGAATTTCTCACTCTCTATTTGTTGGGCGTACACCATAAGACGTGAGAGATTCATTTCATGAAGAAGAATTATCGTATGGCATTCTTTCCTTACCACCTTCGATATACCCATCACATACCTACTCATCTCATCTCTTAGGTCCGCCACCATGGATGTAGCATACTTAGACAATTCAGTAAACATTATAAAGTATTCTTCAACACTCATACCTCCTTGACGAAGGTTGATAAATTATTCTACCTTTTTTTCCCTCTTCTCTCGAGGAAAGAATCTATAAAAGAATGATTTCTTTAATACCTCCCAACCTGTGGGACCCGCTCCCTCTAGACTATTCCTCTTCCATTGAGTATACCATACTTAGGCCACTCCCTTAAAATAATAGGTGGCTAGTTCTGCTTTCTCCATAGAAGTCACACCCATAGCATTAATTATCTTGTAGACTTCCTCCACAAACTCTTGAGGATCTTCACCCCCTTTAGAATAGAATAACATAGGGGGATTCATTCTTGTGAAGTCTCTCAACCTTAAAGCTACAGAGTTCACATTAGGGTTCATATTAAGGCCAACATCCCTATTAGATTGAGCCGTTATTATTTGGGCTTGTCTTATCACGACTTGAGATTGAGTTGTTACGGCTTACGCTTGGGCCGTCATAGCTTGAGTTATCATTTGCATAGTTTCCGTAAATTCTTCCTGAGTCACATTTACAGGTTCAACCGGAGCTTGCTCATCAAGTGTAGCTTAAATACCTTGAGGAATTCCTTGATTAACATTCTCCTCTTCCACCCTTTTTGCGTTGGCCCTTCATGTATTCATTTCCAGAAGACACAAGACAAGGATTAGAAGGAAGACTCTATACAGTTAAATTCTATGGCACGACTTAAGAATAATGAAACAAGTGTAAGTTCCTAACATCTTATAGTCTTTCACTCATAAATGTGGTGTGCTTCACATTATGAACAAGACTCTACTAGACGTGACTTATGATAAATAATCCTAGAATCATTCTAAACCTTTTTACTCTGATACCAAGTTTGTCACGACCCAAAGGTAACCCCTAGACGTAACATGGCACATGGAATTTTGAAGGACCCAATAAGCCCCGTAGCTTATCATCATCACATAAGTATAGAATAATAAAGAATAAAACACAATTTCAAGTCTTTAAGAAATCTTTCATAAAAGTAAAGCGGAAGTCTAGACATAGTCTCTTTAAGCCATCTACTACAATCGGAGTCTCAAATTACTAGGGTCACAACCCTTACAATAGAGAATATGAAAATGTCTAGTACAACTCATAAAATGAAACCACAATAAAGCTCTTGTCCTCGTATCCATAAGGACATACAATAAGCTTGAACAGTAGTCAACCGAAGCTTGAACTAGAAGGAGTCTCCTTAAACTCCAGAACCTACCTTAGTAGAAAAATAGAAGAAATATGGGTTAGTACAATTAATGCACTAAGTATGGTAGCTATGCATGAAAACCGTTTATGATGCTAAAAAGGGAGAATTAGTTGAAACCTATACATTTTATCAAGTTTAGGAACTATCATAGAAACAAGTGCCAAAAGCATAAAATACATGCATATTCAACATATTAATCATCTCAACATAAGGAAACAAACCATAAGAACAATCAAAGCAACCTTGTGCAATGTTTGGATAAGGTCACATACCGCAATCCACACAAAGGAAAACTCATTAAGTGATTATAGTTCATAACTCCAATTCTAGTTCATTCTATCATAGTGGAATTAGCTTTAACCGACATAGACCATGAGAGCTTAATCGTGGAATCAGGTGTCATCCCACACCGAAAAGGGGTTGTCCTACTTGCCTAAGATAGAACTATAACTCTTAGCTTACGTGGATTCACTAGTTCAAGATCTATGTAGGTACATAGTTTATGGGATATGGAGGTTGTTTCTAGAAACCCAGACTCAACTATGGAAGAAGCTTTCCATCTCATGAGACAACTACTTTGGGAACTGGACTCGACTAGTATAAAAGGAACCCGTTTGGTAAGCCGGACTCAACTAGTGTAAAAGCTTCCATCTCATAGTCATATCCTCTCGGTGCTAAGAATTAATTCCCTTTTTGAGTTCATATTAAGTCTTGAATCAAATTGATAAATAGGAAAGAATGTCTTGACACTCAATCCACAACTCATTCTATATCTCCTAGATTCATTAGGGGAGACTAGTCTTCAACCCTTAAAACAAACATATGTGACAAACCTTTCACATTACATGATCTTCATACCTATGTGTGTGCATAAGGATAATCATCCAACCAATATCACAATTAGATCATAATAGAGGTACTTTACTCTCAAAGCAATCCAATTGAAACCACACAAGTCTCATACATATAGCTAGTTCTCGTGCTTTGCCCTTCAAGGGCTATAGATCACTATTCATCAATATCTCTAGAATTACTTCATTGAAAATATACAATAACCTAATTCAAGTAAGCAATCCATTACATTCATAATTCGAACACAATCTAATAACAAAGACCCATATTCATGCTTCAAGGTCCAATTTTAGGGAAAGCTAGGAATTCAGGGATTCTTGGACAATTCTTAGGAAAACAATAGTAATTCATCAAATTAATCATAATATAAGACAATAAACACATTGAAATCTTTTTGAAAGTGAATCCATCCAATAGATCGGAAACCCTAGTTTTTGGGGTAAACCAACTATGAGAAATAGAGTTTTGAAGGGCTTTCTGAAAGGAACCTATCCATAAATCAATACCACCATACCTTCATTGGAAATCCTTCACGAAATTGAAGAGGAAAGTTGAGTGCTTGTGCCTTAGTCTTCAAGTTCTTGTTCTTCTTCAATGGAGGATTTCTAGTGAGAGAAATATTTTAAGGGAGAGGATTTTGGGTATTATTTGGGTGTTGTGAATTAATTACTTGTATTGGGTGAATTTCAGTTAAAAACAACTCATATAGTACACCTAAATATACCCAAAATGACCTCTCTTTAATTGGACTTAAATATGAAAAAACTTAGTTGACCCTCACTTATTGAACCCATCCAGGCTCCATGATCCCCTTCACTAGTCGTGGTGAGGACCACGATCCGTGGACCCCTCGTGAAGGTTGGACAGTAGTTAGGTACATGGTGCCTTAGTCTCACAAGCCCAAGGCATTACCACGAGGGGTTCCACAAGCCGTGGTAAAGACCACGAGTAGTGGTCCTCTCGTGGTCCTTGAGGCAGTAGCCTTGCCACTTGAGGGCCCCTAGCTCAATGCCTAAGGCATCTTCACGAAGGGCCCCACGAGTCGTGGTCCCTCTTGTGAAGTTGAGGCAGTGGCTAGGCAAATTGGTGGCCACTTTACCGTGGCCAAGGCAAGACTACGAGTTGTCTTCACGAGCCGTGGTCGTGGTCTCACTCATGAAGGTGGGGCAATAGCTCCAAGCTAGGGGCAGCCTTGGCATTTGGCCTTGGCTTGGCCCCTTTTTCCTTGGCACTTGCCCCCTTGGCCATGTCTCTTATAACCCTCATTCTTAATGTTTACCCTCACGTTCATGCAATTGTTTACCCTATCATTTTTCGGAGTGTTACATCCGCATGTACCAATTCGGGACCTATTAAGGAAACTTCACCCACCTCAACCAACCTATAGTAGATATAGACCTCGTACCATATAAGGCCTCAAATGGAGACATATCGACACTTGAATGATAGCTATTACTGTAAGCAAACTCAATCAATAGCAAATGTCCATCCCAATTACCCTTAAAATCAATCACGCAAACCCTTAAGATGTCTTTCAAAGTTTGGATAGTACGCTCCATTTTCCCATTGGTTTGGGAATGAAAGGTCGTGCTAAGCTTAAGCTTAGTGCCAAGACCCTTTTGGAATGACTTCCAAATCTGAGAAGTGAATTTGGTACCACGATCAGAAATAATGGACAAAGGCACTCTATGTAACCTTACCATTCTCTCAAGTACAACTTGGCATAGTCCTCCACCGAATAGAAAACCTTGACGGGAAGGAAATGAGCCGATTTCATCATCCAATCTACTATCACCCAAATCGAATCATGTTGTCGTTGGGTGTGAGCAAAACTAACTCTAAAGTCCATATTCAATTCCTCCAAATTCCACAATACTAATGTCTTGGAATAAACCATCCGATTTTTTATGCTTAACTTTCTCTTATTGGCAATTAAGACATTTAGCCACAAATCCCATATCTTTCTTCATCCCATTCCACCAATAGACCTCCCGTAAATCATAGTGCATCTTTCTGGCTCCCGAGTGAATGGAATACCGCGAATTATGAGCTTTTGATAGGATTTGTTCCCAAAAGGCATCAACATTCTAAACACATAAACGATCTAGTTATCTAAGCAGACAATCTCCCCCTTGGGAGAAAGTCTCAACGGACTTCTTAAACAGCGCTTCGTTCAATTCTACCAAAATTGGATCAAAACCTTGCTTAGCTTTCACATCCGTCACAAAAGATAATTCTAAACCATTGTGAACCATAATTCCACCCTTGGTGGAGTCCACTAATTGAACACCTAGTCGGGCCAATCTATGAACATCTCGAACCAACTCTTTCCTTTATTTTTCAATATGAAATACAATACCCATAGATAACCGACTAAGATCATCCGCTACCATATTAGCTTTACCGGGGTGATAAGGGACACTCATGTCAGAATCCTTCAATAACTCAGACCACCTTCTTAGGCGAAGATTTAGATCTTTCTGATTAAACATATATTGAAAACTCTTGTGGTCGGTAAACACATCTACATGTACTCCATACAAATAGTGCCTCCAAATCATTAAGTCAAAAATGACCGCCGCTAACTCAAGGTTGTGAGTGGGATAATTCTTCTCATGAATTTTAAGTTGCCTTGAGGCATAGGCAATAACTTTTCCATTTTGCATAAGCACACACCCTATCCCAATTCTCGAGGCATCACAATAAAGCACTAAACTATCCGTCCCTTTCGATAAGGTCAACACCGGAGCTGAAGTAAGTTTATCTTTCAATTCTTCAAAACTCTTTTCACATGCTTCGGACCATATAAACATAGCCTTCTTTTGAGTCAAAGCCAACAAAGGAGAGGCAATTGAAGAGAATCCCTCAACAAACCTTCTATAGTAACCGCCCAACCCCAAGAAACTTCTAAATTCCAAAGGAGTTAGAGGTCTAGGCCAACTCTTGAGTGCATCAGTCTTAGGATCTACCTCAATACCCTTACTCGAAAAAATAGGGCAAAGGAAAGATAAGGACCTTAACCAAAATTTACATTTGCCAAACTTTGCAAAAAGTTGTTGGTTCTTAAGAACTTTGTAGCTTGATCCTCAAATGATCAATATGCTCATCCTCACTCCTTGAGTAGATCAAAATATCATCAATGAACACAATCACAATGTGTCAAGGTATTGTCTAAACACTCTATTCATCAAATCTATAAACGTCGCTGGAGCATTAGTCAACCAAAATGACATAACAAAAAACTCATAATGACCATACTGAGTTTGAAAAGACATTTTCAGAATATCATCATAATTCACCCTCAATTGGTGATAACCCTATCTAAGGTCAATCTTAGACAAATAACTTGCTCCTTGAAGTTGATCAAATAAATCATCTATCCTCGGAAGAGGATACTTATTCTTAATAGTCACCTTGTTCAACTGTGGATAACCAATACACATACGAAGAGAGCCATCTTTCTTTCTAACAAACTAAACTGGAACACCCCATGCAAAGATACTCGGTCGGATGAAACCCTTATCCAACAAATCTTTCACCTGTTCTTTCAACTCCTTAAGTTCTGTCGGAGCCATACGCTAAGGAGGAACATAAATAGGTTGTGTATCTGGGAGAATGCCAATACCGAAGTCTATTTCCTGCTCGGGAGGAATACCGTGAAAGTCATCTTAAACACTTCCAGAAAGTCATTAACAATGGGGATAGACTCAAGAGAAGGGGTTTCGGAATCTACATCCCTCACCCTAACTAGATGGTAAAAGAAACCCTTAGAGATCTCATCTTTCTAGCTATTAGATAAGAGACAAACTGGCCCTTAGGCATGGAATTTCTCCCCTTCCACTATAGGACAGACTCATTCGAAAACTGAAACTTGACTACACGAGTTCTACAATCAATAGAAGCATAACATGAGTGTAGCGAATCCATACCAAGAATAACATCAAATTCTAACATATTATGGTCTACCAAGTCAACAAGAGTAACTCTATGGGACAAGGAAACATGACATTTCTATAGACCCTCTTAGCCACAATAGAATCACCAATCGGAGTAGAGGCGGAAAAAGTTTCTAACAACACATCGGGAAAAACATCAAACCTCATAGCAACATATTGTGTCACAAAAGACAAGGTAGCACCGGGATTAAGAAAAGCATAAACATCAAGTTGGAAAACTTTTAACATACCGGTAACCACATCGCGAGAACCCTTTTGTTCACCACGAGTTTGAAGTGCATAGAAGCAGTTTTACTTGGGAGCATTGGAACCCGCACTACTACTAGTATCTTGCTTGCCCTCTCTTCCTTTAGCTCTAAGCATTGGGGAGTCCCTTATTTTATCACAACTCTTACCACAACCAAAGCAACCATCCGTGCCAGCTAGGCACCTACCGTCGTGCTTCTTTCCACAGTTACTACAATTAGACCTAGGCAATGAAGATCCACTAGCATTTCCTCCTTTAGGCTTAGGGTTAAACACCCTGTCTTGGTTGAACTTGGGAGGAACATTGGAGGAAACTTGACCGGAAAACCTTTTCCGAAATCTAAGACGGCCTTGTCCATCGGACCTTGCATGCACGAAAGTTCCATCACCGGTCTTAGCCCTCTTTACCCCTCTAGACTTTTCCTTCAGTCTCTCCTCCTCAATTTGTTGTGCATGGACCATGAGACGAGAGATGTCCATGTCATTAATTAGCATAGCGCTTCGGCACTCTTTAATAACCATTTGGGACACACTCGAAAAAAAACTTACTCATCTTAGCCCTTGAATCATCAACCATATGTGAAGCATACTTATACAATTGTGTGAACTTTAGAGCATACTCCGCGCCAGTCATACTTTCTTGTCGAAGGTTAATGAACTCAAGAACTTTGGCTTCCCTTATCTCAAGGAGAAACAATCTATCAAGTAAAGCGGCCTTAAACTTCTCCCAATCAAAAGGCCCGCATCTTTTTGTCTCCATTCTTTTCATTAATTGTACCATATTTGAGCCACACCCTTTAGTTGATAATTGGCCAACTCCGCCTTTTTCACCAGCGTAACTCCCATGATCATCAAAACCTTATAGACCTCATCAATAAACCTTGATTTCACGACCTCTCTCTCTTGCAAGCTGAAAACACATAAATAAACTTGTATTTGCAACTACAAATTTGTTAAATATTTCCACAACTACTAGACGAAATTACCATTAAACTACATCTAATCTATCAGAAAGCAAGACCCAACAAAAATCTTAACCCATATTCGCTAAATCACACCGCAAGAATTGGAGTTTTTAGCCACATATCAAGAGATAGAAATTTATATCTAAATGAGCTTGCATTCAAGTGGGTATGAAGATTTAAGTCTTGTCACAAGCCAAGAATGAAGAATCCAAGAGACCCAAGTCCAAGTCCTTGGAGATGAAACCCTCTTTTCCATCAAGTCTCCAAAACCCTCTCAAACTCAGAGCTAAAAAATAATAAGTACTAAAATTATATTAATTGTTCTACACTGAAAATCTCAGACTAAGCTATAACTCTCAACGAGTATTTATAGTTTTCAAAAATCTGTCCTGCAGCGGATCATTCGGCGACATTAGTAGGAATCGTCGATCAACTCGACGATTCACCCTTCAGCGTAAGTCATCGCCGTCTTGCACCATCCTTCGGTATCGTCGTGCTCTGGGTCATTGGACGACATAGTACTGCTTCACGCAACTTCTCGGTGATGCGCTAACTTCTCCGTTTTTCCGCCGACTTGATCCTTTCCTTCAGCACTCAACACACTGGAACAAAAGGCGAAGTGAAACCTTTCATCGACTCGCCAAGTGGACTCGATGATCCTCAGGCCTTTATTTTCTTCGTTCTTTTCAGCCTTTTCATTCTTTTTTATGAAGTAGTGTCCATGCTTTCCTTCAAACTTCAAATAGCTGAAACATAAGGGTTTTCATCAGATATTGAGATAAAATAAGCATTTGAGGACACAATTTCTATTAAAATATAGCCCTAAATTAGTCCAATTTGTGGACTCATCAACACCACCAACTTAAACTTTTGCTTGTCCTCAAGCAAACTCAAGCTCAGCTGTTCAAAAAGAGTGTCTCAAACAACGCTACACAAGACTCAATCAAGAATGCACACAATAAGATTCAATTTACTTATGAAAAGATCAAATGTGCACTCAAAGATTCAAGTTATAAATAATCAATATCAAAGAACCTCATGTTCACAATACTTGCTTCAAATGCAAGTTCAAGCTCAACTAAAGTGTTCGAATGCCCTCACAGAATGAATGATTCCATAATATCACACAATGGTTCACAATTTAAGCTTCGGAATCAGATTCAACACTCACTCTCAAAAGGAAGAACATAATGCATGTTTTCACCGATAGGTTTGCCCATATTTTCCGATCAACATTTGTTTCAGCTTACTCAAGATCAAAAAGGTCTGGACCGCCACCGAGGAAGAGTTGTTGGACAGGGTGTATACCCTTTTAGAGGATCTTAATCGGGGTGGAGTCCATTCCCAGTATGACTTGCCTAGCTAGTGCTTCCTAGCTGACTATACTAAATGAATTTCTGTTGTCCATCCCCAATCTTGCGTATGCCATTCACACACTTTTCTACATCCACGCGGGGGGTTAGAATTGGAAAAGTAATTGAATCGAAGAATCGGATTCACTCTGACATCTGTCGAAGCCAGCCTGTGGCAAGAGTTGGGCAGAGGTTGCCCTCAATCACTTACTGAGTTACTTGGTAAATTAACTAGCAAGAGGCCAATCCTCTAGAATTTTATTTCCAATATAAACCATTCAAATGCTACTAAACGACAAGAATAGACTATTTCAACAGGTCACATGCATCACACATAAGGAAGACGCCGAAAGACTTACAATGAATTTGTCCGTTTCGGCCTACTTTGGCCTTTATACGATAAAGTACATCAAGAAGCTTATAATTGCAATAAAAGGGTCCAGATCAAAATTTGCAGGTAGTTAGCTGCTTTCTCTGTAGGAAAATACCTTAGGCTGTACAACAACTCCCCTATTCTCCCTTTCAAGTAGGGTTCAACGGAGCTTTATCTAAAGAACATTAACCACCACTTCGACTGATGCGGACGCAGTTCTCTCATCGTGAGAGAAGTAATGAAAGGGAATCCTGGGGTCAAAGCGCGTTCGATATTGCCTGTATAGCTTTCTAGAGCAGAGATCTAGCAACGTATTCTAGGCACAGATCATTGGTATTGGATGTATCGGTAGGTTGTGCCGAGTCAAATCTGCTCCTTTTTTTTTCCGTTGCAGAAAAGAGATCCCTTCCCCTCGCTTTTGAAAATAATGAATATGAAGTCCGGGAGGCTGCATGTACTATGGATCCTCTGACACCCAATTGGGTTGCTTTCCCAGGTCTCGCTGGTGTTGCCTGTAGGTCGTGATATGCCTTGAGATGGTCGTCTCCTGTCCCCCTTCCAGTGGGGAACCCGCTCCCCAGTCGTCGCTCTGTTGCGTCTGGCCCATCCTGTAGGTACCTTTAGAAGGCAGGGAGTGTGACAACGTACACGCTTCCCTTTACTCCATAGGTCCTTCTCATCAGTAGTAGGGTTTGGTGGCCCGAAATTGACTTTGCTTCGCCAAAAAGCCTCATCTCTAAAAGCCCAGCTCGCGAGGCGTCCCTCTCGCAGTAGGGTTCCAACCCTCGCCTCGCTCCCTGAGCCATCGCTTCCCCCCGTCAGTCACTCGCACATCGGCTCCTCAGCTCACTTCGGTTGCTAAGACTTTCTCCTTAGGCGCATGCCTCAGCAACACAAAACGAGGGTTTTGCTCATCTTCACCGGATCGAAACTAACTTACCTACTCCTGCTCCTACCTGATCCAAGAGGGCCGATGCCCGATTCCCCGACCCATTACTCATTCCTTCCTGACTCGATAGGGATTGCAATCTCGGCCTTTCACTCATAGAAGTCTATTTTGAAACATCTATTTTGAGAATTCCCAGAAAAAGGTAGCAATCCTGGGTAGAGAAAAGCGATATGAAGGAACCCATTCCAGGGCCTGGTAATGGAAACTCTTTAAGCATAGGAAACTCCAACTTATACAGAAACTGGCCTGGAACTATATGTAAGGGCATTCTCATCCACTGGCTGCAAGGAAACAACTGGATTGGCTTAGGCCTGTTCCAGGTCAGTCGCTCAAAGAAAGGAAAGTACGTCGTGAGCTAATAGAGCTGGTAAACTAAGCTAATAGCAGGCATTCGGAAAGCAGAATTGAAACCCTTGGAGAAGGGTGGCTGGGTGCGGGATGGATAGATGTTACAGATGATGAATCAATTTCTTTTATATGTCTGTCAGTTTATCTTTGTTAGTGATGTCTGCCTATAATGATAGATAAATAAAATTTAATTCAACTTCTTCTTTCAATTGAAATTGACATTTTTGCCTACCTCGAAAAATTCATTGGGATAGATGAAGGGCCAATAAATTTCCGCCAATTGTAGCGATGAGAAACCTTCAAGAGACCATGGTTAACAAACCAACTGAGGAAGAACAATCTCCCCCAGCAATACCGATCCTCCCTAGTTCAATCAGAATCGGCATCTACTTATTTCGGGATGAAGACATGTCGGCCTTACGATTGCTAATTGAGGCATAAGGTAAAGCAGTAACTGTATTAAACGTATCAACGAATAATAAAAATTTCATAAGAAAAGAATAATTTGTAGTTTCAATCTCAAAGAAAGGTATATTTTCAATTTTTCACAGTCATTTCAATCTTTTTCTTCCAATTCTAAGAAAGAAAAATCTCGAAAAATCCGTCAATAAATGACGAACTCCATTATACAGATGATAGGACAGGGGTAAGGCAGTAATTTCGATAGAGATTAGGATGAGCTTTGATGAATAAAAGAAGAATTGGTAGAAATTCTCATAGGTGAAGCAAATCAAACCTATTTTCAGACAAAGAAGATAAAAAAGTCATCGCTTCCAATCCGATAAAGGGCTTTTTCATTTTCCACGAAAGTCCGTCCCAACAATTTCAAGGCTTCTAATGGGGCTGAGTGCAAAGGTATGGTCATTTAGGCTCTGTGACTTCCATCCTCATGAAATGTGGTGCGCACAACACTTCCTTTCCTTTTCTTCATCATTATCTTTAATGCTCATAAGTCTTCCTATTATTCACTTTCCATGGATTAACTGCGAACCCCATTTCTTTTGTACTTTTATTCCATAACAATCTTTTTCATTCTTTTTCTTTTTCTTCCTCTCTTTTTTTTATATGGAAGGGTTCCATTTTTCTTAAAACCATGGGTAAGAGGAGACTTTCCTTACACTTCTTCACTTCCCCTTTTATTTTTACCACACCCCCAACTTAGGCTTTTAGCCTAAGTTGGCTATTCAACTAACCACAATTCAAGAGGATTATAGGTAGTGGATAAAGAAAAGTTATGGCTTCATCAAGTTTCTTCAAAAGAAAGGTAAGGCTCAAGGGGTGTTCAAAAGAGAATCACACGCTCATAGGGTACGTCACAAAAGAGGTATATGTCAAATTGGTTCACACTCTTAGAAGTTGCCTAAGATCATATCAAGAGATAGCATCACTTAGTTGACCGGACCAACGGGGCAAATTCTAGGATCTATCATGCATGGTTCAAAGTATCGACACTACAGTCAAACAAGACTCCACACTTTCGCTAGTGTGCAACGGTCTTCACAAGAGACTCAATTTGATAACATGGCTAATCACAATGAGATGAAAAGAGTTCGCATATTGTCTATGAAACTTAATTTGGCCTCGTCCTAGCGGTACATTCATATCCATTCAATTGTAAGCACTATTCAATTCATCGGTATTGATCGGAACCGAGACTTGAATTTTGTAAAAGAACAACCACATTCAACACACGAGAGGTGGTAAGAATTTTCGAATTTTTTTTAAATTTTTCGAAAGGGTCAAAATCATTTTTAAACTATAGCAAATAGGAAGCATAAGCTCCAACATCAACAAAAAGCAGTGTAAAAACAATTTTAAATAGAACAGTCGAAATATATACACAACACGAATCACAAATAGCACACAAAAGATGAGCCTCACGCCCACCATAATTAGAAAGTGTTTTTCCTCAAATGCATATAACAAAATATCCAGAATATAAATTAAAGGACTACAGAGAGGGAGGTAAAGAAGAGTCATGTCTACACAGTCTCTCCACCGGTCTAGGCATCAGTGCCTGGAATGTTGTCAGTCTACTTCAGGTTCTCTGTTTCTTTTATCTCTGCTTCAGCTTATGTAGCAATGTTTGCCTCAGTCATTTTATCCAAATCATGAGATGCTCCGAAGACATGTATCGCATTGACGAACCCTCGAGCCCACGAAGGGACAGCGGGGTTAATGGTAATCCTCATACTGGGATTGCTTCCTTGCTCTTGATCTTTTCAGTTCTTCTGAACTGTTGTGCTGTTATGTGTCTGGGTGGCATGTTTCTTCCTGCAACTTTTGGTCTGGCCATGACTTTAAAGTCTTGAGATAATGTTATAACATATTTGACAACCAAAGCAAACACTTTTATCTGCACAAAGACTAGATAATCTATTCAGCCTGCCGCCGAATACATTCAGCGAGCCACAGACAATCCGCTGAAGGTCAAAGTACAGAAGGAGTTAGGGGTACAGATAAAGGGCAATTAAGGTGTCATTCGATTAGTCGCCGAGTACACTTGGCGATCTCGTGCTTCTCGTCAAAAGTTACAGCAGCCACAACAAATAAAGCATTATAGTAAGGGTGAGATACGGTACTTAGACAAACCGTAGAGTGGTTTGGCGAGCTCGTCACAACTCACTGAATCACCTATCGTGCCTACTTTTGACCCAACTTTTTGAAATCGGCCCCGCAACCTCCGAAAACATAATTTAAGCACAAATAGCACAAATTTAACCAAGACCCATAACATACGAATACCACCCATCACACATTAACTCGACTAGATACATCAGAGAACAAGATTTAACAATTTAAGAAAGATTATCGAATAACAATCGACACTTAACCGGTTCTATCTAATAAGGGAGGTTCAACAGATTTTAACTATATGAAAGAGTGTGAAAATGAGTACAATGCGGACAAAATAATTATAGGTATTAAGAAGCTAACCTTTTATACTTATTGAAATACTACCGAGAAGCTAGCGGCAATGCAATCAAAATTTGCGCACAAACCAATGAACCAAAATACTCCAGAAGTGCAAGAAATAAAAAACTAGAGTGCAGGTATGGGTTTAGAATAGATAGAAAGTGAAGGAAAGTGAATGAAGTTGGAACTTTTAAACCTTTGGCTTGCAAAAATCGTCTAGTTTTTGCCCACTCGGCGACATTAGTCAAACTCACCTACTCACTCGGCAGAACGCCGACTATTTGGTTTATCCGCCGAAATTTACAAAGCCTGCCATTTATTGGGGTCCAAACAGCGGTTTTCATCATGATTGCCGACCATGTCAGTGATTCGCCAATAATTTCCAAAGCTCAACGAGTTTTATAGACTCTAATGTTGACGATGGCTTGAGTTAAACGGCGGATAAGATTGGATTCACCGGCCCTTTTGGTGACTCGCCGACTGGATCTATTGCTCACCAATCTGCACTTTTTGTTCACTCTCCACACTTCCATATGCACAATCAACACACCATTATTTTATCAATACGCAAATATAAAATATTAAGGGGTTTTGGGTTGCCACCTAAACAACGCCTTAGCTAACATCGTGTCACGACGCAAGTTCACCTTTAAACCTCATTATTGAGGTTAACCATGGTATTACTTGGCAAATCCCCTGGTTGTCTCGGATTTAGGTGCAACGAGATATGTCCCATCAGGGTCTCTAACTGCTTGACAGTAACAGAATGAGAGGTAACGGTCTATCTAAGGGTAAACACATCTTTTTTCATGCCTTTTAGCCTTTTGTCTGACCCTTCAACTTTGTTGAGCATGTACGAGAGCATATACTCGGACCTACCACCATCCGAATACTTTATCTTCTGGCGCTCATGGGGTGGCACACATTTATCCTTCTCCCCATCATTCCAATTTGGATTACGGTCCCTCCATTCACGATCCTGGTCCTTCCAACCTTCGTCTCTAGCCTAACCTTGGTTACCACCCTGCCTTCGGTAATTTGAGCGGTAGCCACCGCCTTGGTTGGCTAGAAAATTTACCTCCTCGTTATACAAGGCTTCAAACTTCATCTCCTCAAGATTAGCTCCCCCGACCCCCACATCGTTGACACCACGGGCACCGGCCCCCATGTATTTTTGGATAGAATATCAAGTTATGTCATGATATTGGCCATGTTCTGGTCTCTCTCATAGGCTCTTTCAATCTACTCTTTGGATATCTTGAAAGTGAGAAGGGAGACTTGGTCCTCACGAGGTTACCATACTCTGTTGATGGTTGTCATACCATCCAAAAGTTGGGGGCTTCTACTGCATACGGTTGCTGCATTAAGCCTCCAGGCGAAAGTTGGTCAGCGATACCTTTTTTTACCGAATCCAAAGTCCGGTAAAAGTATTGAAGCAGCATGTTGTTTAGCAAACTGTGGGTTGGGAATTGTAGCACCAACTTTTTGAACCTTAGCCAAGTTTCCTGCAGAGGCTCTCCTTCTAGACGTTTAAAGCTCTGGATACTATCCCCCAGTGACATCAACTTCGAGGGGAGCAAAAATCACACTTGAAATGCGGTCACCAACTCCTCTCAAGAAGTGATGGATTCACGTGGTACCTTGGCTAGCCACTTGCAAGCCTCTCCATCAACGAGAAAGGGAAAAGCCTTAACGGGACCAACTCCTGAGAGATGTTTTTTAACGATAATGGTCCACACACATCTACAAAGTTACGAAGATGCTCGTGAGAATCCTCATGAGTCAGTCCGCTGAAAAGTCCCTTCAGTAGCAAGAGTTGCAACATGGTGCTCGTTATGTGGAACACTGCATTTCCCTCGGCTAGGGTAAACGGATGGCTCCAACACCTCCCATGAGATGGGGGCCACTAATGTTGTTCTCTTAGACATCGTTGATATTTTCGATGTCATCTTGTGGCTTACCTTGTTACCATTACTACCATTAAAACTCATGTTTTGTAAAATATTCACACAACAAACAAACAAAACTAAAATTTAGGTAAGTAGACTACAACTAAGAAGAACAAAAATTCTACTAATCTAAGAATTCTCAAGTAACACCACTCCCTGGTAGCGGTGCCATTTTGATGTTTGCGTAATCAACAACACAACTTCCAATGCAAGTGTCTACGATGGTGCAATAGTATAATAACCCAACCAAGGGTTGGTGTCGAGTCCCAAGGGAATGGTTTTGAGAATAAATTGAAAAATAATTTTTTGTCTAACTAGGCGTAGCTAAAGACATTAACGATTAAAAACATTGTAAAGTAAAGGGGGACACAAAAGTGTCAATTAACAATCGGGGTTTTGTCACTAGTGAGTAAAAACAACAAAATTAACAACGAAATCTAAGTAATGAGAAGGGATTCTTGGGATGGGACCGGAATACGGGTTAATCTAAATTGTTGGGTACATGATTTTGATAGAAAATTTATAGAGTAATAGTGACTAGGCTAAGCTATACGTGGGAATAAATTCTCTCTCGAGCAACTTACCCCTTTTCAAATGGGTTCCTCTCGGACACCCACTTGCCGCTTTAAGACCAGCCTACGCCTTACCCCACTCACTCTCTCGAGCTGAGTGTTAGGATATGGGACTAGGGTTCACTCTCTCGAGCTAAACCTTATATCGACCCACTCCTTAGGCCATCAATCTAGTAGTTTTTGTCTCGCGACCTCTCTCTCGATCAATTCGAAAAGACATAAATAAACATGTATTTGAAACTACAAATTTGTTAAATTTATCCACAACTACTAGACTAAATCACCATAACATGGCTAATCACAACGAGATGCAAAGAGTTCACATATTGTCTATACAACATCATTTGTCCTCGTCGTAGCCATGCATTCATGTCCGTTCGATTGTAAGCACTATTCAAGTCATCGGTATTGATCGGAACCGAGACTTAAATTTTGCAAAAGAACTGTCACATTCAACACACAAGAGGTGGAAAGAAATTTTGGAAAAATTTAAAAAAAACTTGGGAAGGTCAAAATCATTTTTCAACTATAATAAATAGGAAGCTATAAGCTCAAATAATGACAGAAAGCATTGAAAAACAATTTTAAATAGAACAGCCCAAATATTTACACAACACGAATTGCAAATAGCACACAAAAGGTGAGCCTCACCCTACCACAATTAGAAATCGTTTTTCCTCAAATGCATATAACAAAATATCCAGAATATAAATTAAAGGAATACAAAGAGGGAGGTAAAGAAGAGTCATGTCTACGCAGTCTCTCCATCTGTCTGGGCTTCAGTGCTCTGAGTGTTGTCAGTCTACTTCAGGTTCTTTTTTTCTTTTCTCTCTGCTTCAATTTCTGTAGCGATGCTTTCCTTAATCATTTTATCCAAATCATAAGATGATCCAAAGGTATGTATCGCATTAACGAACTATCGATCCCATGAAAGGACATCGGGGTCAATGTGAATCCTCCTACTGGGACTTGCTTCCTTGCTCTTGCTCTTTTCAGTTCTTCTGAACTATTGTGCTCTTATGTGTCTGGGTGGCATGTTTCTTCCGGCAACTTTTGGTCTGGCTATGTATGTAAAGTCTTGAGATAATGTTAGAACATATTTGGCAACCAAAACAAAGACTTCCATCTACGTAAAGACTAGATATTCCATTTGGCGAGCCACAGACAATCCACCAAAGCTCATAGTGTACAAGAAGTTAGGAATGCCAACAAAGGGCGTTTAACTTGTCACTCGGCGAGTCGCCGACTGAACTTGGCGATCCCGTGCTTCTCACCGAAAGTTACAGTAGCCACAACAAATAAAGCATGATAGTAAAGGCGAGATGGGGTACTTAGGTGAATTGCGGAGTGGTTCGGCGAGCTCATCACATCTCACCGAATCACCTATCGTGCCTACTTTTGACCCAACTTTTCGAAATCGGCCCCGCAACCCCCAAAAACACAATTTAAGCATAAATAGCACAAATTTAACCAAAATCCATAACATACAAATACCACCCATCACACATTAACTTGACTAGACACATCGAGGAACAAGATTTCACAGTTTAAGCAAGATTATCGAATAACAAATGACACTTAACCGGTTCTATCTAATCTGGGAGGTTCAGTATATTTTAACAATATCAAAGAGTGTGCAAATGAGTACAATGCTGACAAAATAATTACGGATCTGAAGAAGTTAATCTTTTGTACTAATTGATATACTACCGAGAAGCTAGGCGGCAATGCAATCCAAATTCGCGCACAAACCAATGAACCAAAATACTCCAAAAGTGCAAGAAATATAAAACTAGAGTGCAGTTATGGGTTTTGACCAGATAAAAGGTCAGGGGAAAGTGAATGAAGTTGGAACTTTTAAACCTTTGGCTTGCAAAACTCATCCAATTTTTGCCCACTCGGCGACATTAGTCAAACTCGCCTACTCACTCGGTAGAATACCGACTGCTTGGTTTCTCCGCCAAAATTTACAGAATCTCTGGTTTATGGGGGTCCAAACGATGGCTTCCATCGTCCGCTATTCTCCAATAATTTCCAAAGCTCGCCGAGTTTTACAGACTCTAATGTTAACGATGTCTTTAGTCAAATGGTGGATAAGATCAGATTGGCCAACCCTTTCGGAGATTCACCGACTAGATCTATTGCTCGCCAATCTGCACTTTTTTTTCACTCTGCACACTTCTATCTACACAATCAACACACCATTATTTTATCAATACGCAAATATAAAATATTAAGGGGTTTTAGGTTGCTTCCCAAATAGCGCCTTAGTTAACGTCATGGCACGACGCAAATTCACCTTTAAACCTCATTCTTGGGGTTAGCCATGGTATCACTTGGCAAACCCCTTGGCTGTCTCGGATTTAGGTGCGACGAGATATGACCCATCTAGGTCTCTAACTGCTTGATTGAAACTGAATGAGAGGTAACGGTCTAGCTAAAGGTAGACACATCTTCTTTCCTGCCTTTTAGCATTTTATCTTACCCTTCAACTTTGTTGAGGATGCGCGAGAGCATATCATCAGATCTACCACCACTCGAATCCTTTGGCTTTTGGCGCTAATGGGGAGACACGTATCTATCCTTCTCCCCTTCCTTCCAGTTTGGATTACAGTCCCTCCATTCACGATCCCGGTCATTCCAACCTTGGTTACCACCCTGCCTTGGGTAATTTGAGCGGTAGCCACCTCCTTGGTTGTCTAGAAAATTTACCTCCTCGTTATACAAGATTTCCAACTTCATCTCCTCAAGATTAGATCCTCCGATCCCCACAGCATTGACACCACGGGCACCGGCCCCTATGGCGTTTTTGAATATAATATCAAGTTGTGTCATGAATTTGGCCATATTCGGGTCTCTGTCATTGTCTTTTTCAATATGCTATTTGGATAGCTTGAAAGTGAGAGGGGAGACTTGGTCATCAAGAGTGTACCATGCTCTGTTAATGGTTGTAATACCATCTAAAAGCTGGGCTGCTACTGCATACGGCTGCTGCATTAGGCCTCCAGGCGAGAGTTGGTCAGCGACACCTTTGTTTACCGAATCCAAACTCCAGTAAAACTATTGAAGTAAAGCGTTGTCCGACAAACCGTGGGTTGGACATTGTAGCACCAACTTTTTGAACTTAGCCAAGTTTCGTGCGGAGGCTCTCCTTCTAGACGTTTAAAGCTCTGGATGCTATCTAGTAGCGACATCATCTTCAAGGAGGGAAAATTACAGTTGAAATGCGGTCACCAACTCCTCCCAAGAAGTGATGGATTCACGTGGTAGCTCGGCTAGACACTTGCAACCCTTTCCCATCAACGAGAAAGGGAATAGCCTTAACCGGACCGACTCCTGAGAGATGTTTTTGAACGAGAATGGTCTACACATATCCACAAAGTTTCGAAGATGCTCATGAGCCAGTCCGCTGAAGAGTCCCTTCAGTTGCAAGACTTACAACATGGTGCTGGTTATGTGGAACACTACATTTCCCTCGGCTGGGGGTAAATTGATGTCTCTAACACCTCCCATGAGATGGGGGCCATTGATGTTGGGCTCTTGGTCATCGTTGAGATTTCCGATGTCATCTTGGAGGGCTACATGGCAATCGTTGCTACCATTAACACTCATGCTTTCTGAAATATTCACACAGCAAACAAACAAAACTAAAAATTAGGTAAGTAGACTACAACTAAGAAGAACAAAAATTCTGCTAATCCAAGAATTCTCAAGTAACACCACTTCCAGGCAACGGCGCCATTTTGATAATTGCGTAATCAACGACACAACATCCAATTTAAGTGTCTACGATAGAACAATAGTATAATAACTCAACCAAGGGTTGGGGTCGAGTCCCAAGGGAGTGGTTTTATGAATAAATAGAAAAATAAAATTTGTTCTAACTAGTCGTAGCTAAAGACAATAACGATTAAAAACACTGTAAATTAAAGGGGGACATAAAAGTGTCATTTAACAAAAGGGGTTTTGTCATTAGTGAGTAAAAACAACAAATTTAACAACGAAATCTAAGTAATGAGAAGGGATTCTTGGAATGTGACCGGAATACGGGTTAACCTAAATTGTTGGGTACATGCTTTCGATAGAAAATTTATAGACTAATAGTGACTAGGCTAAGTTATACGTGGGAATAAATACTCTCTCAAGCAACTTACCCCGTTTCAAATGGGTTCCTTTCGGACACCCACTTACCGCATGATGACCAGCCTACGCCTTACCCCACTCACTCTCTCGAGCTGAGTGTTAGGATATGGGACTAGGGTTCACTCTCTCGATCTAAACCTCATGTCAACCCACTCCTTAGGCCATCAATCTAGTAGTCTTGGTTTCGCGACCTCTCTCTCTTGCAAGCCGAGAACACATAAATAGACTTGTATTTGCAACTACAAATTTGTTAAATTCATCCACAACTACTAGACGAAATCATCATTAAACTACATCTAATCTATCAGCAAGAAAGACCCAACAACAATATCAACCCATATTCGCTAAATCACACACCAAGAATTGGGGTTTTTAGCTGCACATCAAGAGATAGAAATTTATACCTAAATGAGCTTGCATTCAAGTGGGTATGAAGATTTAAGTCTTGTTACAGGCGAAGAATGAAGAATCCAAGGGACCCAAGTCCAAATCCTTGGAGATGAAACCCTCTTCTTCTTCAAGTATCCAAAACCATCTCAAGCTCATAGCTAAAAAATAAAAAGTACTAAAACTATATTAATTATTCTACACTGAAAATCTCATACTAAGCTATAACTCTCAACGAGTATTTATAGTTTTCAAAAATCTGTGCTGCAGGGGATCATTCGGGGACATTAGTCGGAATCACCGATCAACTTGGCGATTCACCCTTTGGTGTAGTTTATCGCCGTCTTGCACTATCCTTCGGCATCGTCGTGCTCTGGGTCATTGGGCGACATCGTACTGCTTCGCAGAACTTCTCGGCGATGCGCCGACTGCTCCCTTTTTTGCCGACTTGATCCATTCCTTCAGGGCTCAGCATACTGGAACAATAGGCGAAGTGAGACCCTTCGGCGACTTGCCAAGTGGACTCAGCGATCCTCAGGCCTTCATTTTCTTCGTTCTTTTCAGCCTTTTTATTCCTTTTTGCGAAGTAGTCTCCATGCTTTCCTTCAAACTTCAAATACCTAAAACTTAAGGGTTTTCATCAGATATTGAGATAAAATAAGCATTTGAGGACATAATTTCTATTAAAATATAGCCCTAAATGATTCCATTTTGTGGAATCATCAGCCAAAACCTAAAAAGCAACCTTAAACTCCGCATTAGATATTTGTTTAGCCAAAGGATTGACGGAACTTGAGGATCTTGGGGAGGAGCTTCTTGTCCCACATTCTACATCACATTCCTTCTAGTATAAGCTCTTCGTGAAGCCATATCCTATAGAGCATAGGATAAGGATTAGGAGAGAGACCCTATAGAGTTGAAGTCAATCGCAAGATTTTAGAGTAATGAAAGAAGTGGAGTTTCCTAATCATCTTGTATCCTCTCATTCATAAGTGTGGCTCGTTTCGCACTTATGAACAAGACTCTACATTACGTGACTTATGGGACATCCTAGGACCAATTTAAGCATTGTGTTCTAATTACCAAGTATGTCACGACTCAGAGGTACCCCTAGATGTAACATGGTTTCTAGAACCCCGAAGGATTCCATACAAGCCACTTAGCTCTCATTACATAGGAAGTAGAACAATAAGAGTAAAACAATAGTCCCAGTCCAAAACATTTTATAAAAGCAAAGTGGAAGTCTAATACACTTGTCTCATCATAGCCATCTAATACAAAAGAATGAAATATGGCCTAGCCCATATATCATGTCCAAAAGAGAAACACATTAAAGAACTATTACAATAAAATTCCATCCTCAAAGCATGGGGACTCACCAAGCACAAAAATATCCCAAGTCAACCTCTAACCATGTAACACCTTGAAAACCAGACTTAGGAAAAATATTGTAGAAATTGTACCCAAACCAGTGAACCACGACAGGGTTCACGTACCATGATAGGGTCCACGGTCCATTGACCTTCCCATGGTCAGGAGTTAAACTCCACTAGGCCCAGATGTAAGACCACGGGACCCTTCACGGTCCGTGGTGTTAAAGATGGACCATGGTGGCATCTGTAGTACCTTAACCAGTAGGACACCAAGCCTATAACTCAGACCCCCCTCGCCCAAGTAAGTATCACGGGGACGTTCGCGGTCCGTGGTCCCGAAAATGGGTCGTGGTGACGCCCATAGAAGGCCAACCAGTAGACCCTCAAACCTAACCCAAGCCTAGCCCTTAGACCCCACGCCTAAGTGAGGACCACGAGGTCCTTCATGGTCTGTGGCCCTCTATACGTCTCGTGGGAGGGTCCGTGAAACCTGAGCCACCAGACCTCAGCCACAGTGAGGACCATGGGGACCATCACGGTATGGTCCCTTTCACGGTCCGTGAAAGTGGTCATGGTCAGCCCCACCAGATTTTTAAGTGGGGTTATTTTGGTCTTTTTCCCTATTTGTTGGACACCTAAAATCTGTCATTTAACCCCTAAACTACGTGGTTTTAGTCAATTTTAGCCTAGTAACTAAATTAGATCCTAACCTAATCAACCATTCACCTAAATCATTCAAACTTAGAGCAAAAGAGGGAGAAAGAGGTGCCAGTTTTCCTCAATAACACACAACAAGGTTTCATCAATTTCATCCCTGAATTGGAAAGATTTCTTTGTGGAATTCTTCACCAGTTATATGGGATTTCACTAGTGGGTTCCTTTCTTTCATTAGGTCCCTAGATTTCAGTCATAATCTTGACTCCCTCAATATTATCTTGACCTAGGGTTTCTTTAATGTTAGAAATTGTTGGGTTTTAACTGTTAGAATGATCCAAATTATATTATCTTGTTGTAGTATTGTTTTGCCCAGATTCATGCATAAACTCAGAACCCTAGCTATGTAGTTCTTTTAGTTCAGGAATTGCACATTCTAGGTCAATAAATTCAGTTATATATACACATGCCTCAGTCTTCGATTGCATTATTATCATTATATAAATGATGCATTCCCAGTTCACCTGACAGTATTTTGAGCTATCCAGTATTTCAACATTTCAGTCATAAAGTGTTAAATTACTTAATCAATTGGGAGAAGCTTAATACCAAGTGGACTAGGGTCAGTCATCCTCAAGTACCAGAACTACGTGCCACGTAGGTTGTAAGTCCCCCTGTGTGAGCATCATTTTAGTGCTCACGCCAGTATGCCTCTACACATTTGGCCGGGTGTATTGGGTCCTCTCTCAATGGGGCATATACATCGAACTCCATATTTA
Source organism: Solanum gracilifrons (assembly GCA_029582605.1). NCBI lineage: Eukaryota > Viridiplantae > Streptophyta > Magnoliopsida > Solanales > Solanaceae > Solanum > Solanum gracilifrons. The sequence goes on from JAJOOH010001399.1 coordinate 60,527, forward strand.
GCTCATGTGGTTTTATGTCGGTTATCAGTAGCTCCCTTGCAGTCAGATTCTCTTGCATTGACAACGTCATCAATTTTAGTTCAGATTTCAATTTCAGCATGTTATAAACTTGGTCATTACATTTAGTATTTCATGTTCAGGATTCTCAGTTAGTATCATGCTTATCTCATCTCATTGATCAGATTTATGCTTTGATTCAGTTATAATTATTTTTCAGCTTTATTTTATCCTACATGCTCAGTACCTTTCAAGTATTGACGCATACTCTGCGCTACATCTTCTCGTGATGTAGGTTTAGGTCCTCAGTAGTCATATCACGTATAAATTGGTTCCCGTTCTTTAGTTCAGCAGCATCAGTTGTGAGTCCTCATTCTTCGAGGACTAGTGACATGCTTATTTTGTTGCTTTTAGCTTTTGTTTCAGTTTTGCTAGATTTTGCTGGGGCATGTCCAAGCATTTCTAGTCAGTTTAGAGGCTTCTTTCAGACATAGTTAGATTCAGCTTTAGTGTTAGAGTTTGACTTTTCATTTGTACTCAAACTCACAATTTTCGTATATTCATATTTAGTATATGGGTATTTTCCCCATCATTTCAGATTATTTTATGATTTAGCTTCTGCACAATATTTCTTTATTTCAATTTATTTAGTATCCCTATGATATGCCAGCAAGGTTAGCTTGGGGTCACTCGTGATCCTAGGTCCCGTGTCCGCGTCCAGTGGGTAGCATTGGGGCATGACAAACTTGGTATCAAAGCATTAGCTTTAAGTGTCCTAGGATGTCTGAAAAGTATCACTAAGTAGAGTCCTCTTCATGGGTGTGAAATGCACCACATCTAATGAGAAGGATCTAATTCTTCGTGCTAATCCTTTGTTATGCGCTTTCATATCATGCCTCCTCGTAGATCTTACACAAGGAATATGAATGCAAGGAATGCAAATGCAGCTTCTCCAGTCCCAGATCAGGAAGTTTTGAATGCCGAATTTCGGAACACTATCCAGTTGTTGGCTTAGAGTGTGACCAACCAAAACAACCAGCAGGCTCCAGTTCTGGCAAATGCTAATGTTGGGTCAGCTGCAACTATCGTTTGAGATTTTTTTCGGATGAATCCGCCAGAATTCTTAGGATCGCATATTGGTGAAGTCCCCAAAACTTCATTGATGAGGTCAAGAAGATCTTTGGAGTGATGCAGGTAACTACTATGATAGGATTGAGTTAGCATCATATCAGCTTAAGAATGTAGCTCATATTTGGTATACTTAGTGGAAGAAGAACAGGGGTACAGGTGCAGTTCCTATCACCTGGGAATGCTTTAGTGAGACCTTTCTGGATAGGTTCTTCCCAAGAGAGTTAAGGGAGGCAAAAGCCCAGGAGTTTATGAATTTGAGATAAGGTTCTATGAAAGTCCAAGAGTATGAACTCAAGTTCACCTAACTCTCCAAGTATTCTCCTCATATGGTTGCTGATTCCAGGGCTCAAGTGAACAAGTTCATCTATGGGGTATCCGATCTTGTGAAAACAAAGTGTATGAATGCCATGTTACTTAAAGATATGAACATCTATACGCTCTTGACTCATGCTCATCATATTGAGGGTGATAAGCTTAGGAACATTCCAAGGAGAATAAGAAGGCTATATTCCCAATAGAAATCGAGTGGTGGAAATTGCTTGCAGTTTCAGCAGAAGTCCTCAACTTTAGCACCTTCATCAGCTAGTGTTCCATCCTTCAAGTTCCAAAATGATCAGAAAGGTAAGGCATCAGGCTCTAAGTCTTAGGGGAGTGTTTCAAGCATCATAACCTACCTAACTTTTCCAAAGTGTGGTAAGAACCATTTGGGCGGCAGGGAAGTTATGATGCTTTGGGTGTGGTCAGTCTAGTAACAAGTTGAAGGATTGTCCTTCTAAACAGGGTCAAGCAGGTAACAATGGCAAAGCTCTGTCCACAACTTCAGCAGCACCAACAGGTCGCCCGACTTAGCTGTGTAACTCATCTGGTACAGGTGGTGGTCAGCGCCAAAAAAGGTTGTATGCTCTTTAGGCTCACCAAGATCAAGAAGATTCTCCTGATGTAGTCACTGGTACACTACGAGTCTTTGACCTTGATGTTTATGCATTGTTAGATCTAGGGGCTACTCTTTCCTTTGTAACTCCTTATATAGAAGGCAAATTCGATGTTAGTCCACAAACTCTCTCAGAACCCTTCTCGGTCTCTACTCCAGTCGGTGACCCAATTACAGCTAAACAGGTATACAAAAATTTTCCTGTCACGGTTTCTCATAAAGTCACCTCAGCAAATCTTGTAGAGTTAAAACTGGTAGACTTTGATATCATTCTAGGCATGGATTGGTTACATTCTTGGTATGCCTCAGTCGATTGTAGAACCAGGATTGTTCGTTTTCAGTTTCCAGACAAACCAATCTTAGAATGGAAGGGTAGTCGCTTAGTGCCTATGGGCCAATTCATTTCTTACCTTTAGGATAGAAAAATGATTTCTAAGGGGTATCTCTATCATCTAGTTTGGGTTAAGGATTCAAGCTCTGAAACCCCAACTCTTGAGTCAGTTCCAATTGTTAATGAATTCCCAGTAGTGTTTCTAGAAGATTTTCCCATAGTTCCTCCCGAAAGGGAAATTGACTTTTGAATTGATATCCTTCCAGATACCCAAACTATTTCTATTCTTCCTTACCGAATGGCTCTAGCGGAGCTTAAGGAATTGAAAGATCAATTGAAACGCCTTTTAGATAAGGGCTTTATCAGACCTAGTATTTCCCCATGGGGTGCACTAGTGTTGTTCATAAAGAAGAAAGATGGATCTCTCAGAATGTGCATCGATTATAGGCAGTTTAACAAAGTAACAATCAATAATAAGTATCCTATCCCAGGATTGTTGACTTTTTATACCAACTTCAGGGTGCTAGTCATTTCTCAAAGATAGACCTCAGATCTGGTTATTATCAACTCAGAGTCAGAGATAGTGACATTCTGAAAGGATCTTTCAGAACTCAGTATGCTCATTATGAATTTGTAGTTATGTCATTTGGACTAACCAATACTCCTGCAGCTTTCATGGACTTGATGAACAGAGTGTTCGAGCAGTATTTGGACTTGTTCGTTATTGTCTTTATTCATGATATCCTCATTTACTCTAGGAATGAGGAAGAACATGTGAATCATTTGAGGATTGTTCTGCAAACTCTCATAAATCGCCAGTTATTTGCTAAGTTTAGCAAATGTGAGTTTTGGTTTCAATCTGTTGCTTTCCTTGGGCATATAGTGTCTAGCGAAGGGATCCGAGTGGATTCTTAGAAAAATAAAAGTAGTGGAACAATGGCCCAGACCTACCTCTTCTATAGATATCAGAAGTTTCTTGGGTCTAGCGGGTTATTACAAAAAGTTCGTTGAAGGATTTTCATCCATAGCCTCTCCATTGACTAAGTTAACTCAGAAAAAGGTCAAGTTTCAGTGGTCAGATGATTGTGAGAAGCGCTTTGCGAAATTGAAAGCTAGGTTGACTACAACTCCCGTTTTGACTCTGCCAGTGGGTTCAGACGGTTATGTTATCTACTGTGATGCATCCACAGTCGGCCTTGGTTGTGTGTTGATGCAGTGAGGTATGGTCATAGCATATGTTTCTAGACAGCTTAAGGTACATGAGAAAAACTATCTGACTCATGACCTCGAGCTAGCAGCAGTGGTGTTTGCACTTAAGATTTGGAGACATTACTTGTATGGTGTTCTCGTAGATATGTTCACAGACCATAAGAGCCTTCAGTATGTGTTCACTCAGAAAGAGTTGAATCTTCGCTAGAGAAGATGGCTTGAGTTTCTCAAGGATTATGACATGAGTGTGCATTACCACCCTGGTAAGGCCAATATAGTAGCGGATGCCCTTAGAAGACTATCGATGGGTAGTGTGGCACATGTAGAGAAAGAATCAAAGGAACTAGCAAAGAATGTTCATAGACTTTCTTGCGTAGGAGTTCATCTTATGAGCATTTCAGATAGCGGTGCAACAGTTCAGAATAGGTCAGAATCTTCATTGGTAATGGGGTTAAGGGAAAGCAAGACAGTGATCCGATATTGCTTCAACTGAAGGGTGCAGTCCATCAGCAGAGAGTTGAGGTTTTCTTCCAGGGGGAGATGGTGTGCTTCGTTATCAGGGTCGATTATGTGTTCCTGTGGTGGGTGAGTAAAGACAGCAGAATCTTGCAGAAGCCCATAATTCCAAATATTCTATTCATCCAGGTGCCACTAAGATATACCACGATCTGCAGGAAGTCTTTTGGTGGAATGGTATGAAAATGGATATAGCAGATTTTATGGCTAAGTGCCCGAATTGTCAGCAAGTCAAGGTAGAACATCAGAAACCAAGAGGTATGACTCAAGAGATTAACATTTCTACTTGGAAGGGGGAGGTGATCAACATGGACTTCATCACAGGTTTACCTTGTACTCGCAGATAGCATGACTCCATTTGGGTGATTGTTGACAGAGTTACTACGTCTGCATGTTTTTTAGCTATCAAGACTACAGATTTGGTGGAGGACTACGCCAAGCTTTACATTAGAGTGATAGTGAGGTTTCATGGGTTTCCTTTGTCTATCATCTCAGATAGAAGTCCTTAGTTTACCTTTCATTTCTGGAAGTTGTTACAGAAGGGTCTTGGTACTCAAGTTAATCTTAGCATAGCATTTCATTCGCAGACGGATGGTCAGGCAGAAAGTACCATTCAGACCTTAGAGGACATGTGGAGAGCTTGTATGATTAATTTCAAGGGTAGTTGGGATGATCACCTTCCTCTTATATAGTTCGCCTACAATAATAGTTATCATTCCAGCATTTAGATGGCCCCCCATATGAGGCATTGTATGGGCATAGATGTAGATCTCCAGTTGGTTGATTTGAAGTAGGTGAAGCAGCCTTGATAGGGCCAAATTCAGATCATGCTGCTATGGAGAAGTTTCAACTCATTAGAGATAGACTTAAGATAGCCCAAAGTCATCAGAAATCCTATACAAATGTAAGGAGAAAGAAACTAGAGTTCCAAGTTGATGATTGGGTTTTCCTGAAAGTATCGCCTATGAAAGGGGTGATGAGATTCGGCAAGAAAGGAAAGCTCAGTCCTAGATATGTAGGCCCTTAAAAGATCTTAAAATGGGATGGTAAAGTGGCTTATGCATTAGATTAACCAATAGAACTAGCAGCAGTGCATCTAGTTTTTCACATTTCATTGTTGAAGAAATGTGTGGGTGACCCAACATCTATTGTGCCTTCAGAAAGTGTGGCTGTGAAGGATAGTCTCACTTATGAAGAGGTTCCATTTGAGATTCTTGATCTGCAGGTTCGAAGGTTGAGAAACAAAAAATTCGCTTCAGTTAAGGTTTTGTGGAGGAGTCAGTCCGTAGAGGGAGCTACTAGGGAAGCAGAAGCAGCCATGAAGGCCAAGTATCCTCACCTATTTCCTTCCAATTCAATTACAGCTTGAGGTAATAGTTCCTCTTCAGTTTTTCAGTCATTCATGCGCAGTTTCAGTCTTAGCATCATGTTCCTTCAGTTTGTACTTGCATTTTCAGCGTATTTGCATACTCTTAGAACTTGGTTTAGTCATAAATCAACTTCCAGTGTTTAGTCGAAGGGTTTTCAGCTCTTTCCCTCGATTTCAGCTAGTATAGCCTTCATTCAAGGATGAATGTTCCCAATATTGGTACACCTCAAAAACCATACCTAGGAAAAAAATTGTAGAAATTTTACCTGAACCAGTGAACCACGGCAGGGTTCACTATCCGTTGACATGCCCGTGGTTTGTAGTTAAACTCCACCAGGCCTAGACGTCAGACCACGTCCCATTGTCTTGACGATGAACCGTGGTGGTGTCCATAGTGCCTTAACCAATAGGCCACCAAGCCTATCCCTCAGACCCCCCTCGCCCAAGAAAGGAGCATTGGGACCTTCACGATTCGTGGTCCCAACGAAAATGCATTTCCTTCTTTCTTTTGTGCTATTCCTTGAATCCAATTGGTATATGAGTGATAAAAATTTGTATATGACCTTCTTCATTCTATTTCACGGATGGTCAACTCTAGACCAACAACAGTTGAAACACCAACACCACCAAGAAAGGATGCACCTGAGCAAACTATTGGGGTTATAGAAATAGGAGGAGTAGTCATGAAAGGTCACGGTAGAAGTTGCAGGAGAAAGCCCTCATGGAAAGAGGTCAGGCTGCGAAGCTAGCCAGGGATAGAAAAACAACCCTCCCACCAGCTGAAGAGGTAGCAAGAAAGGGTGATGAGGTGGAGGATGAGAAGATTCATGAGAAGGAAGCACCAGTCTAGGCTACTCCAAAAATAATCAACTAGGTTCTTACCTATCTCAATGGGTTATCCGATCAAGGCCAAGCAGCCCTAGCATTTTTTTCACCAGCATCTCAGGTTTAGGGAATACAATATGATACCGATGTGGCTTCCCACATAGATGCATCCTTAGAAGAATTCATGTTTCATCGATTGGCTATAGGGCCTGTAATGGCTAGTGACCATCATGATCTCTTTATTAAGTTCTTAAAGTTGAAACCTCTAGTCATCTGGGGTACTGAATCTGAAGATGCTTATGATTTCCTTGTTGATTGTCATTAACTACTTCATAAGATGGATATAGTGGAGTGATTTAGTGTTGAGTTTGTGACATACCAATTCCAGGGAGACGTCAAAATGTGGTGGCGGTCTCATGTTGAGTGCCGACAAACAAAGACACTACCTATGACTTAGGTAACATTTTCTAGTTTCTTTGTGGAGAAGTATATACCCCTAGACTTTGAGGGACAAGAGGAGAGATGATTTCACGAATATAGAGTAAGGGAAGATGATAGAGCAAGGGACGATGTATGTTAAACTAATGATGCCAAATTTCATGCTTTATCCATGTATGATACTCAGATTACTTCAGTCCGCAAGAGTGAATTTGCCGATTTGTGAAGGGATTTAGGTCACATTTGCAGATTCTAGCTTTACTGGTTGATGCTTCTACAAATATTTTCAGGAAGTAGTTAATTTTGTGATAGAAGTAGAGGGAGTGAAGCCAGATGACTTTGCCAAGGTGACAACCTTCAAGAAGTTTCGTAAGGAATGTGAGTTTAGTTGCTCTTAATCTAAAGGGTAGAGTTCTGGGGGTTATCCATCCCGATCTATTCAGTCTTCATTGCACGTTTTAGTTGAGGGTCCATCACAGACCATACAAACCTTTTCTAAGTTTGGGGATTATCTTTATGTAACACCCGGAATATTTCAACGCTAAGGCGCGAACCATTCTTTATTTGTATGTAAAGTCATATCGAGTGATTCATAAGTTTTTCTTAGGTTTTAAAGTAAATTATGTAGTGTGCGAAAAGATTTGAATATGAAGTAAGGTCACAAGATTTAGCACAAAGTTAAGTTGAAAGGTTCCTTACCGATTAAGTTTTGACATAAGATTCCACTAAGGTCAACTTCAAATTATGATATCTCTCAGCATATAATTAATTAGGTAATCTACAACCTATCAAATTGAATGTCTATGAGTCTTCTTTCCAGCGCCACCAAGTTTGCCTTAGTTTGAGTTTAAAGTAAAAATTTATGACTGTTTTACAATAGACTACCACAATATTGTTTCTTGAGTCAACTCCTACGAATCCTTTCTACGGGCCATAGAAATTCCTTTGACCCATACTGTCAACTCATAGAAAACTTCAGAGAAGTCAATTTTGGGTTACTATTCCTACAGTGATAACAAGTCATCGAAACTTCAACAAGTTATAGTTTGAACCCATAAAATGAACTTTTGAGCCTTAAAATTTAGTATGAATTCAACTTTTGGGATCTATGGTCCGTAGAAAAATTCATGAACTGTGGATGTCCCCGTGGAAGATTTTTGTCATCTATTTCAGAGGGGTAGTTTGATGAGTTCACAAACTGAACTCATTTAGGGCTATATTTTAATAGAAATTGTGTCCTCAAATACTTATTTTATTTCAATATCTGATGAAAACACTTAAGTTTCAGGTATATGATGTTTGAAGGAAAGCATGAACACTACGTCGTAGAAAGGAATGAAAAGGCTGAAAAGAGCAAAGAAATGAAGGCCTGAGGATCGACCAGTCCACTTGGCGAGTCGCCGAGGGGTCTTACTTCGCCTTTTTTCGAGTATGCTGAGGATCAAGTTGACGGAAAAAGGAAGGAGTCGGTGCCTCGTCGAGAAGTTCTACGAGGCAGTACCATGTCGCCCAATGATCCAGAGCACGACGATGCTGAAGGATGGTGCAAGACGGCGATGAACTACACCGATGGGAGAATCGCCAAGTTGCTCGGTGATTCCAACTAATGTCGCCGAATGATCCGTTGCAGCACATATTTTTTTAAAAACTAAAAATACCCGTTAAGAGTTGTATCTTAGTATCAGATTTTCAGCGTGGAACAATTAATATAATTTTTAGTACTTTTTATATTTGCTCTTAGCTTGAGAAGGTTTTGAAAACTTGAAGAAGAAGAGGGTTTTATCTCTAAGGATTTGGACTAGGGTCTCTTGGATTCTTCATTCTTGGCCTGTAACAAGACTTAAATCTTCATACCCATTCGAATGCAAGCTCATTTACGTATAAATTTCTATCACTTGATGGGTGGCTAAAAACCTCAATTCTTGGGGTGTGATTTTGTGAATATGGGTAAGATTAGTCGTTGGGTCTTGCTTTTTGATAGTCTATTCATAGTTTAAATGTGATTTCATTTACTGGTTGTGGATGAACTTAATGAGGTTGTAGTTGCAAATATAATCTCATATATGTGTTTTCGGCTTGCTCGAGAGAGACGTCATAAAACTAAGACAACTAAATTGATGGCCAGTGCGAGTGGGTCGACATGAGGTTCAGCTCGAGAGAGTAAACCCAGTCACATGTCCATACACTCAGCTCGAGAGAGTCTGTGGGTTAAGGTGGAGGTTGTTCTTCATGCGGCAAGTGGGTGTCGAGAGGAATCCCCTTGAAATGGGGTAAGTTCCTCGAGAGAGAGCTTATCCCCTTAAAAGTCTAGCCTAGTCACAAATACTCCATGAATTTACTATCAAAAGCATGTACCCAATGATTTAGTCTATCTTGTATTTCTGTCACATCCCAAGAATCCCCCTCTCATTACTTAGATTTCTTTGTTAATTTTGTTGTTTTTACTTACTAGTGACAAACCCCATTGCTAATTGACAATCTTGTGTCCCCCTTTAATTTGCAATGTTTTTAATCGTTAATGTCTTTAGATACGACTAGTTAGAACTAATTTTATTTTTCTATTAATTCTCAAAACCACTCCCTTGGGACTCGACCCCAACCCTTGGTTGGGTTATTATACTATTGCATGATCGTAGACACTTGCATCGGAAGTTGTGTCGTTGATTACCCAAACATCAAAATGGCGCCGCTGCTGGGGAGTGGTGTTACTTGAGAATTCTTAGATTATTAGAATTTTTGTTCTTCTTAGTTATAGTCTACTTACCTAATTTTTAGTTATGTTTGCTTGCTATGTGAACATTTCAAAAAGCATGAGTGTTAATGGTAGCAACGGTAGCCAGGTAGGCCACCAAGATGACATCGGAAATCTCAACAATGTCCAAGAGCTCCAAATCAATGGCCCGCATCTCATGGGAGGGGTTACACTACAAGAAAAAAGTCTCTAAGGAAGGGAAATATGGTCCCTGAAAGTCGAAATATGGTCTCAAACGAGCATTTGAGACCTGAAAAATCTGGTCGCCATTCGTCCTAAAAGCTTCCTTCGCTATCGCTCAACAGTGACGGGACAAAAAAACCAGTCGTTAAAGGTTTTTGGGACGGGGATCCAATCTTGTCGCGAAACACCTTTCGAGACGGTATTTATGGTCTTTGTTAAACCAAATATATTTTGGGAAATACTTTTTCTAGGTTGGTAAAACTCACCAAAAACTAGTCGTAACAATATTTAGAGATGATATAGATATGGTCCTAGTAATCTCTAGAGACCATTAAAGACTTGGCCTTAGAATATCTTTATAGAGGAGTACTATCTGGTCCTAGAAATACATTAGCGATTACCACCAACCTCATACTAGAATTGCTTTGACGACTATCAACAACCCCGTCCTAGAATAGCTTTAGAGACGAGCATCATTACTTGGTTTAGATTATCCAATAGAGACGTGCAACAAGCTTGGTCATCATAGATTAACCTTTAGATACCAGCAATAGTTCTTATCCTGGATTGACCACTAATATACATTACAACAAATATCAAATTGCTACTAAAATTTTTGCTAAAAAAAGATGATATATAGAGAGAGCGAGAAGAGACAGAGATAAGAAGATATATGTAAAGAGAGCGATTAATTAGAATAAACTAGTTTACATCCATGATAATAGTTTCAATACTTCCTTAACCAAAAAATATAGCTAACATCCAAGTTAGACTATGACATCAAGTTTTGCATAAAAACTGTAGCAAACTAAAAGTGAGCTCATTCATCTTCTTCTAAACTTGTATCTTGCACTGGAGAATGAACAAAAGCTAGGCAAAAAAAAGTTAAAGTTTCGATCTTCATCAAGTGTCATCCAGAAACATCAATAAAAGCTGCTAGAAAATAAGAAAAAATCTATTGGAAAACTTTGAGATGCATTAACCGAGAATCCATTATCTATTTTGAAGATTTACAACTTAAATACATAAAATTTGTCTCATAATAGAAACAATGGACTAAATAGCTTTGCAGACGAGCAGGAATGAAAAATAAGTTGGGCAAACACAATTGCTATAAACAAAAATACAGGGCAGAAATCTCTTGTGTGAAAACATCATCTAGAACTAACTTGACAAAGCATTCACAACTATGTATCATGGCAATCGATGTTTGAGGCTCCACATGAGACCCACTATTATGTCCAGTTAGGGATGGCAGCGAAGAGAGGCGTGCAAGAATAGAGCAGTGGAACCGGGAAAAGAACAAGCAGAACTTGATAACAAGGCTAATGTAGACTAGTCATTACAAAAATGAAAGCAATGAGAATAGATCAGTATTATACTCAGCAATGACAAGAAAGTGCATATGGATAATAGATGAAAACATTGTGTTGGTTGTGGATCCAAGTCAGAAGATATATACCAATAGGTTTGGTTTCACAGACATTTGCAGGGACGAGAGTTGAATGACTGATTTGTAGTTGGAGACAACAATATTAAAATTCTTAATCCTTTAGTCTATTTTTAGCTTTGAAATACTTTGAAATGAGCAAATATTGATTCTATTCATCCAACAATTATAATTCTGGTTTTCATACCATATATGAGCACTAAAACTCAAAAAATATACCCCTGAAATGACCGAATATCATTTAAACCAGTACGACAGTGAAGCTTATTTATCATATTTAGTTTGGTTATGACCTATGTACTTCGAGAATCATTTTCTTTGAGCAGAAAGTTCCTTTGTCAAGGAAGGCAAAACCACGACTCACCTCTGTAAGATTTTTCCAAAAACTCAACCAAACTGTAGCAATTTATGGTTTACAACCTCCCTTCTAACACGTAGAGAACTGTTGACAACAATCCCAACCTCTAACATTTTAACTCTTCTCTTCAATGAATGAATAAAGTCCCTCACAAACACAAAACAGCAACTACTACAATCAATTACGAACAACTCAAAGCAAACTATTACAACTCAAGAACAATATACATAAAACTTTATAGGAGCAGGTTCTTTCATTGTCGTAAAACAATCCTTGATTATGCAAACTTACTTTTTCTTGAGCTTCCCAACAGTTTCTATCAATAAATATAAGGGATGTGGAAATTTGGAACTGTCAATGATACAAAGAAACGATTAGAGCAAAGTAGATGAACAAATAAAAAGAAACGATTAGTGCAGAGGAACGTTAAGATTAAGCTAAAAAAGTTGAGATTAGGGCAGAGTGACGACCTTGATCAGTTGCAATGAGTTCTTAAGATCTAGCTCAAACTAGGGCAACTTTTAGGACCAGCTACAATTTTGAATAGAAAAAAGATCGATGAAGCGCAGCTGGTCTTTTCGTTTACCTCTTTGTAAAAAAATTTTGGCGCCTAAAGTTGTCAAAAATAATAATTTTTAAAAATATTTTAGTATAAAATATTGGCGAAATTTTCTCCCGCTCAAGGTCCTCAATATAATTTGAGACTAGTGAATTATTTTTTTAAGGACTAGATTTAATACCTTCTCAATATATTGTACAAATAAGGACCGAAATATAATCTCGTCCCAATAGATATACTTTTAGAGACATGATAATTCACTCGTCCCAAAATGTTGGTCTTACAATCTGTTATTTACAGTTTTTTTTTTAAAATTTATGGTGATTGAGAGTTTGATAGGAATGGATGAATATATGGTGCAACTATAAGAACGTATCCCCTGAAAGATCTCGAGTTTGCTAAGTTTGTAACGCAAATGGAACTATAACTATTTCTACCTTCTACGTACAACACCACGTGAGGTAATTTGTATCCGTTATGTGTGTTCTTACATCTTTTGTGAGTTTGAGTTAATTTGATTGTAAAAGAATATGATTGATTCCTTAGACACACACAAAACACTATGATATACTTCAAAAAAATTGACCAGCTAATCTCAAAGATGAAGAGTAATTCAAACAAGTATAGTGTAACTCGAACAAATCAAATATAGAGAAGGAGAAAAAACAACTCCCAAAAGAGGAATCTTACCAGAAAGTTGAACAAACAAAAAATAGCTAGTGATTCTGTTTTACAAGAACAGAAAAAAATATGGTGCAACTATTGAAAAATCTTGAGTTTTCCAAGGTTTGAAATCCAAATGAAACTATCGTTGTTTCTACCTACTATGTGCATCATATACAGGAGGTAATTTGCATCAGTTTTCTATTGCTTTCTTCATCGTTCATCAGCTAGTGTTAATTTAATCGTCAAAATATGATCGATTCTTTAGGCACACACTATACACTATGCTATAAGAAGAAAACAATCAATAAATTTAATTTAGAGAAGGAAAAAAACTCACAAGATGCACAACTGATATACAAGTAGACAGAAATAAGAGAACCAATTAGAAAAAATTGAAAGAATGTTTTAAACAACTATTAGAATGCATCTTCTTGAAAGTTATCATGCTTTCCAATTTTCAGACCCAAACGAAACTGTCACTCATTCAATCTTCTATGTGCAGCACCACAAGAGGTCAGTTTGCATCAGTTCTATTGTGTTTTATATATTTCAGCAGTTTCAGACCGAAATGAAACTATCTTTTTTTCACTTATTCAGTTGCAACATTCTATAATCACTTGTCTCACTTGCCCTGTTAGTAGTTCACTTGTAATTCATAACAGATTTCTCAACTTGAACAGACCTCTCTATATATTATCTCTTAATATTGTTTTAGCTCATTGAGTTATTAGTGCCTCTTTTCAAGTTTAGTTCATTATTATTTATCTTTAGGAACACATACTTCTTTAACGACTGATCGATCACCTTCACTTTTGGCATCATATCACACTACGAAAATGAATCTTTTTTAAGAAAATGATCATCATCTAGTCTTAGAGAACAAGAACTCAAACAAGACGAGTTACATCTCAAACAAAACAAACAACAAATCAACTTTATAGAAAAAAATCAAATCAACTCGTACAGGTGGAGGCATACCTGATATTCGAGTGAATAGAAGATATATATTGAGTGGAGAACACTGCTAGGAAGACCTTTGTTTTCTCTGTTATGAGAAAACAGAGATGAAACATTGATCAATGAGACTTGGGTTGCATTTGCTACTAGGCAGACCTGTGCTTTCCCTATTTTGAGAAAACACAGATTTTTAGTAGAGAGCTACGTACACTAAGATCGTTGTAAGGGAAGCTGGTTGTTAGCTAGGGAAGATCACTGCTTGGGTTCTTTTTTATTTCATTGAGAAACAATAACTGAAGAGTGTTTTCTTTGTTTTCTTTACGTTTTAGAATTTTAATGAATTGATGATTTTTTAGGCGGCTAATTTTTTGGTGAAAATATGTTCCCGCCTTCCAATATATTTCTCAAGACCCAATTAGTTTTAATTTGGGGCGATTTACTACTTTTTCTAGAGACCACATTTAGAACCTTCACAATAACATATGAAATTAAAGACCGAAATAAAATCTCATCCCAAAATATGTACTTTTTGAGACAGGATTATTAACTCGTCCCTAAATATTGGTCTTAAATAAAGTTGTTTCTTGTAGTTTTAGAGCCACCCGTTTACCCCAGTAGAGGGAAATGTGGTGTTCCACATAACGTGTACCATGTTGCAACTCTTGCAACTGAAGGGACTTTTCACTAGACTGGCTTATGAAGATCCTCAAGAGTATCTTTGAAACTTTGTAGATGTGTGCATACCATTGTCATTCAAAAATATCTGTTAGGAGTCGGTTCGGTTGAGGCTATTCCCTTTCTCGTTGATGAGAGAGGCTTGCAAGTGGCTAGTTGAGCTACCACGTGAATCCATCACTTCTTGGGAGAAGTTGGTAACCACATTTCAAGTGCGATTTTTCCCTCCCTCGACGATGATGTCACTGTAGGATAGCATCCAGAGCTTTAAACATCTAGAAGGAGAGCCTCTGTACGAAACTTGGCTAAGATTCGAAAATTTGGTGCTACAATGCCCGACCCACGGTTTGCCAGACAACATGCTACTTCAATACCTTTACCGGAGTTTAAACTAGGTAAACAGAGGTGTCACTGACCAACTCTCACCTGGAGGCTTAATGCAGCAGCCGTATGCAGTAGCTACCCAACTTTTAGATGGCATGACAATCATCAACAGAGCGTGGTACACTCGTGAGGATCAAGCATCCCCTCTCACATTCAAGCTATCTAAGAAGCAAATTAAAAAAGACAATGAGAGAGACCAAAACATGGCCAAAATCATGAAATAGCTTGACATTATATACAAAAATATCATGGGAGCTGGTTCCCGTAGTGTAAACGTTGTGGGGGTCAGGTGTGCAAATCCTGAATAGATGAAATTTGAAGCCCTGTATAACAAGGAGGTAAATTTTATAGCAAATCAAGGCGGGGGCTATCGTTCAAACTACCCAAGGCAGGGTGGTAACCAAAGTTGGGTTAGAGACGAAGGCCGGAAAGACAGAGATAGTGAATGGAGAGACCGAAATCCAAACTGGAAAGATGGGGAGAAGGATAGATATGTGTGTCCCTATGAGCGGAAGAAGCCCAAGGATTCAAAAGGTGGTAGGTCTGAGGATATGCTTTCGCATATCCTCAACAAAGTTAAAGGGTCAGACAAAATGCTGAAAGGCATGAAAGAAGATGTTTCTACCCTTAGCCAGACCGCCACTTCCCATTCTATTTCAATCAAGCAGTTAGAGACCCAGATGGGTCATATCTCATCTCACCTAAATCTGAGATAGCAAGGGGTTTGCCCAGTGATACTATGGCTAACCCCAAAAGTGAGGTTTGAAGGTGGACTTGTGTCGTGCCGCGACGTTAACTAATGCGTTGTTTGGGATGCAACCCAAAACCATTTATTGCTTTCTTTTTCTTTGATAAAATAATAGTGTGTTGATTGTGCAGATGAAAGTGTGGAGAGTGAACGAAAAGTGCAGATTGACGAGTAATAGATCCAATCGGTGAGTCACCGAAGGGGTCGGCGACCCCGACATTATCCATCGTTTGACGCAAGACATCGTCAGCATTGGAGTCTGTAAAACTCAGTGAGCTTTGGAAATTATTGGCGAATCATCGACCATGTCGGTGATAACGATGGAAACAGCCGTTTGGACCACCCTCCCCGTAAACCAGCGGTTTTGTAAATTTTGGTGAAGATACTAAGCAGTCGGCGCTCCGCTGAGTGAGTAGGCGAGTTTGACTAAAGTAGCCAAGTGGTTGAAAACTGGACGGTTTTTGCAAGCCAAAGGCTTAAAAGTTTCAACTTCATTCACTTTTCCTCAATTGTTATATGTCCTAACTCACAGCTGCACTCTAATTTCTATATTTCTTGCACGTTTAGAGCATTTTAGTTGTTGAATTGTGCTCGAACTTGGATTACATTGCCGCTTAGCATTTCAATCCTCTCCTTAGCGACACAAAAGGTTAGTTCTCTTTGCCCCAAGTTTAATTTATCATAAACTATACTCATTTGCAATAGCATGATCTGGTTGAAGTGTTCTACTCCTCCCTAAGAGGATTAGATTGTTTACATGCATGATTAAATTTGATACCCTTGCTCAGGTAGTTTTTACTGTTGAATGCCCGTAATGGCATGCCTTAAACTGGATTAAAATTTGAGGGGTTGTGTTTGGGTTTTATGGGTCCTACCTTAATTGTGCTGGTGCATGCTTTGATATTGTTTTTTGGGGTTGCGAGGCTGATTTTGAGAAGTTGGGTCAAAAGTAGGCACAGTGGGTCATTCGGCGCGCTGTGACGAGCTCACCGAACTATTCAGCGGTTTGCCTAATTACCCTATCTCACCCTTATTAACATGCTTTATTTATTGAGGCATCTATAACTTTCGGCGAGAAGTATGAGTCCGCCAAGACCACTCGGCGACTCGCCGAAACTCTTCTTATTCGCCCTTTGTTTGCACCCCTAATTCCTTCTGCACTGTGACCTTTGGCAGATTGTTTGTGGCTCGCCGAATGTATTCGGCGCCACGCCGAATGAACTATCTAGTCTTTCTGTAATTGGAAGTCTTTGTTTTAGTTGTCAATATGTTCTAACATTATTTCAAGACATTGCAGACATGGCGAGACCAAAAGTTGCAGGAAGAAACATGCTACCCAAACACATAAAATCTCAACAGTTTTGAAGAACTGAGATGAGCAACAACAAGACAACCAGTTCGAGGAAGAGGATTCCAATCGACCTTAATATCCCTTCGTGGGCTCGAGGGTTCAGCAATGTGATACACGCCTTTGTGGAGCTCATGAGTTGGACAATATGATCGAGGTTAATATCACTGCAGAAGCTGCAGCTGAAGCAGAGCGCAAAGAAAAAAAGAACCGAAAGCAAAACGTCAACACTCCGGGCACCGATGCCCAGGCAGATGGAGCGACCGTTAGTCAGGATCCCTTCTTTACCTCGCTCTCTATACTCCATTAATTTACACTCTGGATATTTAGTTATGTGTATTTGAGGACAAATTTTTTTGTTTGTGGTGGAGTGAGGCCCACACCTTTTGTGTGCTACTTTTGTTTGTGTTTCGTGTATATATTTGGATTGTTCTGTTTAAAACTGTGTTAATACTACTTTTTTGTGGATGTTTGAGTTTATGGCTCCTTTTGTTTTAAATTGCAAAAAAGATTTTGACCCGTCCGAAAATTTTTGCCACCTCTTGTATGTTGAATGTGGTTGTTCTTTTGAAAAATTGAAGTCTCAGTTCTGATCAATACCGATGACTTGAATAGTGCTCTCAAGCGAACGAACATGAATGAGCGGCTACAATGAGGCCAAATGAAGTTGCATAGACAATATGTGAACTTTTTTCATCTCGTTGTGATTAGCCTGTTATCAAATTGAGTCTCGTGTGATAATCATTGCACACTAGCGAAAGTGTGGAGTCTTGTTTGACTATAGTGTCAATGCCTAGTGTGCTAAGCTTACTTTGAACCATGCATGATAGATCTTAGAAATTGCCCCGTTGGTCCGGTCAATTAAGTGATGCTATCTCTTGATATGATCTTAGGCAACTTCTAAGAGTGTGAACCAATTTGACATATACCTCTTTTGTGACCTACCTTGTGAGTGTGTCAACCACTTTTGAACACCCCTTGAGCCTTACCTTTCTTTGGAAGAAACTTTGATGAAAAATAGAATTTTGTTTATCCATCACCCATAATCCTCATGAATTTGTGGTTAGTTGAACAGCCAACTTAGGCCAAAAGCCTAAGTTGGGGGTGTTGTTAAAAGAAAAGGTAAAGTCAAGAAGTGCAAGGAAAGTGTCATCTTACCCATGGTTCTAAGAAAAATGAAACCCCTCAATATAAAAAAAAAATGAATGAAAAAGAAAGTTGCAGAATAAAGTGCAAAAGAAATGGGGTTCCCAAAAAAAATCCATGGAAAGTGAATAATAGGATGACTTATGTGCACTAAAGAGAATGATGAAGGAAAAGGAAGGGAGGTATTGTGAACACCACATTTCATGAGGATAAAAGTCACTAAGCCTAAATGACCATACCTTTGCACTCAACCCTATTACAAGCCTTGAAAAGACCTTTTTGAACTTGAGTGAGCTGAAACAAGTGTTGATTGGAAAATATGGGAAACCTATGGGTGAAAAGCATGCATTGTGTTCTTCCATGTGAGAATGAGCCTTGCAACTGACTTTGAAGTTTTAAACTGTGAGCCATTGTGTGATTATAGAATCATTCATTCTGTGAGGGCATTCGAACACTTTAGTTGAGCTTGAACTTGCATTTGAAGCAAGTATTGTGAGCATGAGGTTCTTTGATATTGGTGAATCACAACTTGAATCTGTGAGTGCGCATTTGATCTTTGCACAAGTAAATTGAATCTTGTTGTGTGCATTCATGATTGAGTCCTGTGTAGCACTGTTGCAGACACCCTTTTTGAATGACTGAACTTGAGTTTGCTTGAGGACAAGCAAAAGATTAAGTTGGGGGGTGTTGATGAGTCCACAAATTGGACTCATTTAGGGCTATATTTCAATAGAAATTGTGTCCTCAAATGCTTATTTTATCTCAATATTTGATGAAAACACTTAAGTTTCAGGTATTTGAAGTTCAAAGGAAAGCATGGACACTATGTAGGAAAAAGGAACGATAAAGCTGAAAAGAACAAAGAAATGAACGCCTGAGGATTGTCGAGTCCACTTGGCGAGTCGCCGAAGGGTCTTACTTCGCCTTTTGTTCCAGTGTGCTGAGCCTTGAAGGGAAGGATCAAGTTGACGGAAAAAGGGAGCAATCGGCGCATCATCGAGAAGTTTCGCGAGGCAGTACCATGTCGCCCAATGGTCCAGAGCACGACGATGCTGAAGGATGATGCAAGACGGCGATGAACTACACCGATGGGCGAATCGCCAAATTGCTTGGTGATTCCAACTAATGTCGCCGAATGATCCGTTGCAGCACATATTTTTTTGAAAACTATAAATACCCGTTGAGAGTTGTATCTTAGTATCAGATTTTCAGCGTGGAACAATTAATATAATTTTTAGTACTTTTTATATTTGCTCTGAGCTTGAGAAGGTTTTGAAAACTTGAAGAAGAAGAGAGTTTTATCTCTAAGGATTTGGACTAGGGTCTCTTGGATTCTTCATTCTTGGCCTGTAACAACACTTAAATGTTCATATATACCCATTTGAATGCAAGCTCATTTAGGTATAAATTTCTATCTCTTGATGTGTGACTAAAAACCCCAATTCTTGGGATATGATTTTGTGAATATGGGTTAGATTAGTTGTTGGGTCTTGCTTGCTGATAGTCTATTCATAGTTTAAATGTGATTTCGTTTAGTGGTTGTGGATCAACTTAATGAGGTTGTAGTTGCAAATATAATCTCATATATGTGTTTTCGGCTTGCTCGAGAGAGAACCCTAGTCCCATGTCCACACACTCAACTCGAGAGAATGAGTGGGTTAAGGCGGAGGTTGTTCTTCATGCGGCAAGTGAGTGTCCGAGAGAAACCCGCTTGAAACGGGGTAAGTTGCTCGAGAGAGCTTATCCCCTTTAAAGTCTAGCCTAGTCACAAATATTCAATGAATTTACTATCAAAAGCATGTACCCAATGATTTAGTCTATCCCGTATTCCTATTACGTCCCAAGAATCCCCCTCTCATTACTTAGATTTCTTTGTTAATTTTGTTGGTTTTACTTACTAGTGACAAAACCCCCATTGTTAATTGACACTCTTGTGTCCCTCTTTAATTTACAATGTTTTTAACCCTTAATGTCTTTATCTACGACTAGTTAGAACTAATTTTATTTTCTATTAATTCTAAAAACCACTCCCTTGGGACTTAACCCCAACCGTTGGTTGGGTTATTATACTATTGTCCGATCATAGACACTTGCATCGGAAGTTGTGTCGTTGATTACGCAAACATCATAGTTCAGTCTTTTTCCACCCATAACCTGACTTTTAAATCTAAGTTAAGGGATAAAATGGTGTTAGTCGATCTATTACATTCATTAACACTCTTAAGTCATTATATAAAGGTTACCGGAGGAGAAAAGCAGGGATTTTGAGAGTTCTTCTAGTTTTCATTGATTTCACCAAGAACTTTGATTTTCCAGGTATGTAAAGCTATCATAGTGATGGACTGAGTTTTTCCTAACACCCTTCATCTATTTAAATTCAGTAAAAGAGTAATCTAGGGTTTTATCCTATATTTTGAGTATTCTTGACATGAGTAGTATCGTTGAGTTTTGACTATTGAGTCTTATATTTTGTTATTGAGATCCTTGAGTTGATTTATTCATTTATATATTTCAGCATGAACCCTATTTTGAGTGGCAGACACTACCCCTCTCGCCGTTTATGTAGATACTTTCCCAGCCATCTATGTAGATACTTTGGAGGCAGACACTACCTCTCTCGCTCACGCCGGCAAGCCACCAATTACACCTAGCTCTTCCTTTCCTACTACTTCTGTTGTTGCTGTTGTCTACCGTCCCCCATTGACACAGTTCATGCTGTATAGAATAAGCCACCTAGCCCATTCAGTTGATGTGCGTGCCTCCCATGTTGAGGTAGTTATCCCGAGATTGATTGAGCGGGCGATTTCTGCTACCCTTACCTCCATTCGGGATGAGCTAAGAGAGAAGAGAGAGATGATTACATCCCATATATTGGCATTGGACGAACTCATCGTGTGAGTGGAGTCATATGAGCAGAGAGATCGACAGTCAGAGGATTTGACAACCTTAAAGGCTGATATTTCTGAGTTGAAGCTTGAGAGGAAAGAGCTTAAGTCCATTGAAATTTTGATGCTTTGGGACACTGTGGACGTTCTTGAGGGGTCCTAGTTCAGAGTTTATAGCTATTTCTCAGATCCCTCCGACCACTACGTTCGGAGATGTTTTTTTAGCTGATGGTGGTGATGAGTCGGATACTCCTGAGACAGATGAGGAGGACCTTGGGGCCCATGATGCTGTAGTATATGATGATATTTAGGGCTTGGAGGGTACGATGGTGTAGATGGCGACGGAGACCTCATTTGGGACACCTCGATGATTGGTTCCAGTAGAGCGCAGCCTACTCCAGGATGCCACGAATGATAGAGCTCCAGAGGCACAACGTTCCCCTCAACCTTAGCTTGATAGGAGGAGCTTGACTATCTTCTTATTTTATTTTTGAGACATTTAATTACTTTACATTGAGGAAACTGTGTAGTTTTGTTTGGTTGGGTAAGGGTATATTCACATGTATCCCCTTAGCCTGTATTTATTTTGTTTTGGATGCTTCTTTTACTACTTTTGGCTGAGGCAAATTTGAGAAGGATAAGTCATGTGTGAAATCTTAGCATCTAATTTTGACTAGTCGATTGTTGAAATGAGTCTTGTGATGATCGTTGCACACGATCTTAATTTATATAGTCATGATCGATGATTGTGTTGAATGCCTTGTGTGGTGATATTTTCTTGAAATATGTGCTTGGTGATACCTAGAACTTGCCCCGTTGATCCAATTAACTAACGTTAGCGAATGAAAGAAATGCTCTTAGGCACAAATTTTTGAGAGTGAACCAAATTTCCATTATACCTCTTTGTGACCACCTTGTGAAAGTGTGAACCTAGCTTGGCACTATATGAGCCTACCCTTTCTTCGGATGAATCATGAATCCATTGAGCCTCTTTCCTCTCCACCTAAAACCTTCATGAAGCCTTGGCCCGTTTGAATAGCCAACTTAGGCCAAAAACCTAAGTTGGGGTTGTGGTTAAAAAATGAGGAGAGAAATTGATCAACAAGTTTGTTAAATTCACCTTTAAAAATATTGTGTTGGAAAGAAAAGATGGAAACCCTCCAAATATATATAAAAAAAAGTAAAAGAAAAAGATTTTAAAACAACTTTGCAATTTGTGCATCGATAGGAAGAAAAAGGGTATCCAATGAGCCATTCAAGGATTTGTGCTCTTGAGAATACCTAGGCTGGATTGTGAAAATGAAAAGAGTAAAAGAAAATGAGAAAGAGAGAAATGCAAGCCATGCTTCCTGACGGAAGAAGTCACTAAGCCAAAATGATCATACCTCCACCCTAAGCCTTTTTACAAGCCTTGAAAGACCTTGGTGATCTTGCATAAGCCAAATGATGTGTTGATCGGAAAATACGGGCAAGCCTATGGATAAAACCAAACATGTGTTTATCTTTGAGAGTGTGAGAGTTGATTTTTCATTCCTTATGATACAATCTTCGATAGATTTTGTGAGAGCATGGAATCATTCTTAATGTGAGGGCATTCGAATACTCTTGTCGAGTTTGAATTTGCATTCGAAACAAGCATTGTGAGCTTGAATTCTATTTGATGATGTCTAGTCAAACTTTGAAACTTCTAGTGACCAATTGAACATTGCATGGGTAGATTGAACCTCGTGCGCATTCATGTTAAGTATCAAGTAGCACTATTTGTAGACATCCATGTTGACCTGATTGATCTTGTGTTTCACTTGAGGACAAGTAAAAGTTTAAGTTGGGGATGTTGATGAGTGAGGGATTTCAAATCATTTAGGGCTTAATATTCAGGGAATTAGTGTCCTCAATTCATATTTTATGCTTATAACACATGTTAAAATGTTAATATGCAGCAATAAAGGTAAAATAGTAAGGTAAGGACATTACGAGGCAAATAGGAGTGAAAAAGCTAAAAGAGTTAAAGGAAAGCAAAGTTGGTACTCGGCGAGTCACCGAGTGGACCTTAAGCTCGCCCAAAGTTCCAGCATGCCAGCCCATGGACAAAACCAATAAGGCGAGTAGACTAGTAGTTCGGTGATGTGTCATCGCCGATCTCGATCGCCAAAAGTTACAGAAAAGAGGTGGTGAAAAGACAAACGAAGAAGGTGAGAAGAGGAGGACTCGATGTCTAGCCGACCAGTCCAGTGAGTCCGACTTACTTCACAGAGGGGACTCCATTTGATAATGCTCAACTACACTTCATTTGATTCTAAGTGTAGGCGGTCGCTAACAAGTATGAACCCAACTAAGAGTTGGGATCGATCCCACATAGAATGATACAATAATGAATTCAATTAAGAAGTAAAATTATGTTCTAATCGGTTTAGAGGTAGAAGCTTTGCAACATTTAAGTAAATCTAAAAGTTTTGACAATTAATATCAAATGGGGGGATTCAAGTAATTTATGACTACTAAAACCAAAAGTAAACAAGTAGAGAAGCGTTCTTGGGAGTGTGATAATTTGAATGCTAAATTCCCATAATGGGTGATTACTAATTACTCAAAGATGTTGCTTCTGCGTGGGTAGGCTAGGTTTTAAGTGCAATAACAATTTCTCAATCAACTATTGCGATTCAAGTTAGTTCTTTGGAACCTCAAAAGGCAAAACATATTCGAACAACCCATTTTCTCAATCAACCCACTTTTTCAAGCTACATTTGTAAGATTGTAATCAAACCCAGTTTTTCAAGCTAGATTCGTAACAATGCAATCAAAACAATCTTCAGCTAATAATTTGACTCTAGCACTTCTTTCTCAAGCAAGTATCGGGCACTAAACTAGAATTGCATGTGCAACTACAATGCCTCAATTAAAACATGAACAATCAATTGAACCTACTTTGAAACAACAATAAAATAAGTAACTATAAATACCCATTAGCTATATAGGGCATTCAACTACATAATCACACCCCTAAGAATGGAGGTTTTAGCCAAACATAGTAAAGAATAGGAAATCATTACTAAGGAAGTTTTACATCAGGTTTGATAACGATCTGCAAGTCTTAAAATGCTAGAAATTAGGGTTAAAGCCTCACAAACCCTAAATCTCTACTCAAAACGTAAAAACAATGTTCTAGAATGTAAAAGATAAAAAAAATAGAAGTTAATAGTGTGGGAACTACTTCTCTTCTTTTTAAAATTGTATTTAGACGTTGCCAGAATTTCAACAGACATTTTTAATCCTTCTCCCATACTTTTTAGTTTTGCATTGAGGACACTGCATTCTTATTTGTGGTGGGGTGATGGAATTTTTGCCAATTTTCCCCTTTACTTTGTATTTTGTTATTTTAAGTTCTGGATGATTGTAGTATCTTATTTTTTCTTATATTATAGTATTTTGATTGGTTTGGTTTATCTCTTGTTTTTCTTTTTTTTTCTCTCAAATTTGCAACTACCCGATGAGTATTAAAAATTGTGAAATACTTGAGTTTTCATTGATAATAATTTGAGGATTGATTGTGTTTAATATCGATGCTTGAATAGTATGTTGTATAGTGTTGGTGTTGCAAGAATGAAATCGTTGTGGTTGCAAGTTTGAGCGATCTTTCTGAATCTTTTGTTGACTAGATGTATTTTTAATGTGAGCCTTGTAATGAATATCAAACACTAGATTTTGATCTTTTTGAGTAGTGCTAAATGAGAGCATTCAAAGTGCCATGTTTGGTGAGGTCTCACTTGAAAGCATGTGTGTGGAATCCTAGAATTTTCCTTGTTAGTATAATTGTCTAAACCTTGGTAAGTATAAATCATGATCTTGGGAAACAATTCTGAGAGGGAACCTAAAAGTCCATGTCATTTGTGACTAGCTTGTGATGGAGTGCATCCATTTTGGCACCATTTGAGCCTAAATCATTTGTTGACGAACCATTATCAAACCTCTTAAGCCAAATTCTCCCCACTTCCTAACCCAAAATACTTTTTAAATTATTGTTAGGTTTGAATAGACAATTTAAGCTAAAATCCTAAGTTTCAAGGTGTGGAAAGGAAGGAGGAATGAAAGCCAAGTGAAAGGTAAATAATGATGAAATGAGACTCCACTTTGAACTTTGTTGCAAAAAGAAGAAACTCTTCCCTATAAAAAAAAAGAAAAAAGAGAAACATTGTGATGAACATTTTTTGAAAAGTGAAATGAAAAAAAGAAGTTGGTAAAATAAAGGGGAATCTGAATAAAGTGATTGAGAAGTCTAAGTTTGAGTTCTCAAATGAAAAGGAATGAAAAGAACTTGTGAAGAGGTGAACATGATTTCAACAATGCTTTGGAAAGGTGAAGTCACTAAGACAAATTGATCATACCTTAAGCGCCAGCTCCATTGCAAGCATAAAAGATCCTTGAGATCTTGCATGAACTAGGTTGTGTGATGATTAGAAAATATGGGCAAACCTATGGGATGAAGCTTGCATGTATTTCTCTTTTGAGAGAGTGAGAGTTGCATTGATTCCTTATTTATTTGTTAATTTTCTTTTTGAGAGCATGAAGTCGTTCTTGATGTGACGACACTTGAATGCATTCGTTGAAACATTGTATTGCATTAGAAAAGAAGCTAAAGTGAGCTTGAGCTTATGTTGATACCGGCTAGTCATCATTTGAAGCTTTTTTATCATGATTGAGTGTAGCATGTTGTTGAGAGTAGTATTGCAATAACACTCTTATTGAGCTGATTGTGTTCTTGATTTACTTAAGGACAATCAAAACTTTAAGTTGGGGGTGTTGATGAGTGGTAGATTTACATTCATTTGAGGCCTAATTAGCTCAACAATTACTGTCCTCAGTGCATAATTATGTCTTATTCTAATGATATTTTAATGATTTGCAGCTATGAAAGCTAAAAAAACAAGGCAAGAATGAATGTTTGTAAGAATGGCTAAAGATGTAACAGGAAGTGTAAACTATCGGTGGATCCCTAAACAAGAAAGGTTCATCGTCCAATGGGTATGACCTCGCTCAAATTGGAAGTGCACAACACTTGCAAGAATTAAGATAGCTTGGGAAACAACAAATGGAAAGGCGACTTGCCAAATGAGAAAAGCGAACATGTTGACCATCACTGAAAGCAACAGTACAAGGAGAAAATTAAAGGCTTGAAAGGTGAACAAGGTAGTACTCAGTGATATATCGAATGTGAAAG
This sequence comes from Solanum gracilifrons, assembly GCA_029582605.1. Classification (NCBI taxonomy): domain Eukaryota; kingdom Viridiplantae; phylum Streptophyta; class Magnoliopsida; order Solanales; family Solanaceae; genus Solanum; species Solanum gracilifrons. The sequence goes on from JAJOOH010001399.1 coordinate 86,600, forward strand.
GTAGACTCAAACAAGCTCACCAACTAAGGTTTAAACACTTGAAGCCTAGAAAAAAAGAAAGGTGAGATGAAAAGCAGATGGTGATTCGTCTAACGTGATCGGCGAGCTCGACTAACATTATCCAATGGGTCACATAATGAGTTTTGGGCCACATTTTGGGAAAATTATAAATAGACCAAATGAGGGAGAAAAAGTAGATCAGAGAGTGTGCGTGAGAAGAATTCTTGAAGTGAGAAACTTGAGAGAAAATATTTTTACCTTGTGAAGAAAACTTACTAGTTTTGGGGGGTTTTCAACTTTGTTCATGAAATTTAAGAATTGATGTCGAATTCAAATTGGGTTCGCTTGTAATTGCTTAATTTCATGCTACACATGGCTGCTTTCATGAAAGGTATAATTTCTTTGCTTTCTATGATGGGTGACTAAAACCCCAAGATCTAGGGGTGCAATTATGTGGTTGGAGTGTTTATTTAATATAGTGAATATTTTGTTATGCTATGTTTTATTGTTGTTCATACATGAATTTGGGCTAATTAGTATGGGGTTAATTTATGGATTAAGGTTGCAAACTTAATTCCTACTTCTGATCTTTGGTCGAAGCTCGAAAGAGATTGATTGGAGTGGGTAATTAGTCTAATGCCAGCAATTTAAGTTTGATGTCTCTAACTTGCTTTAAAAAAGAGGTTATGGGTCAGATCTATTTCCTCTATTTCTTCTTCGAAAGAGAGAATATAGTAAGATAATGGGTTGTTTAGTAGCACATAGATAAGATTAGAAGGAGATTCTATGAAAAATTGTTATGAGATTGAAAGAAGATTAGTGTCATTAAAGATACCTAGCCTATTCATGAATGTTCATCACTATAGCGCAACACAATTACAGTTATATGACATTGATTTCCAATTTCCATCCCTTGATTACTTGTTACTTCTTAAATTTTCTAAACTTATTGTTAAATCGTGACCTTTGAAAACCAAATCCTTGTATTAAATTTGTGAATTCTTCCACCCACTAGTTTTTACTATTACAAATTGAATAATTCTACAATCCAAATTTCTTGATAGAATTCTCTATGATATATCATTCTATGTGGTATTTGACCCCGACTCTAAGTCAGGTATTTTTTATTGAGAACGACTGCTTACTCTTTTAATTGATTTTGAAGAGTACTTTGAGCTTTATCAGGAGGTCAAGGGTTGAAGTTTATGGCGGGAGAGCAAGTATAGATGAAGGTTTCACCCATCAAGAGTGTGATGAGATTTGGTAAGCGGGGTAAGCTTAGTCTGAGGTATATTGGGACGTTTGAAGTTCTTAAGCGTGTGAGAGAGGTGGCCTATGAATTGGTTTTGCCTCCAGGATTATCAAGATTGCACCCGATGCTTCATGCGTCTATGCAGAAGAAAAATCATGGTGATGCAAACTACATTATACGTTGGGATTCGGTCCTTCATGATGAGGAGGAGCCCGTAGTTGTTCTAGATAGAGAGGTCAGCAAGTTGAGGTCAATGGACATAGCATCTGTAAAAATCCAGTTGAAGAAACATCCCATTGAGGAATCTACTTGGGAGACTGCGATGATATGCATAGAACATATCCTCATCCTTTTATTGAGTTAGGTACCCTTTCGAACCCTCTCTTTTCTTTTGACCGTTGGGGACGAACGGTGGGTAAATTGGAATAGAATGTAACAATATGGAAGGTCGTTTTGAATACTAGACTTATTTCTTTCATAAAGAAACCTTCCCGTAAATTTGAAATGAGAATTGTGATTTATCTGTTTAACTACGATTATTTAGTTGGCGGATATTTGTTAAATAATCGATTTTAGAAGTTAATGGGTCAAGTCTGAAATTCATTTAAGGAAAAACCTTATACCATTTGGCCCATTTTATTAAAATAATTTAGTGGGGTTTGTCACTTTTGAGTACATAATTATTTTATTTAGATAAGAAAAGAGGGAAAAAGAGAATAAAAGGAAGCTTACCTGCGCGACGTCGAACGAGAAGAACAAGAGTGAATCAGGTAAATTGATCAACCAAACCTCAATTCTTGTGGTTTTATATATGAACATAGGATGGTAGTATAAATTATTATAATAATTAAGGGTGGAAAGAAATTGAAAATGGGAAACAAAGCCAGTAAGTAGCGTAATTGGAACTTAGGTTAAAGATATGGATGGCTTCTCATGCTTTATCGTTGGATAATGATTCCCTAATCATTGGACAATGATTGTGGCTAATAATTGAGTGGTTTAATACATGGGTGGGAACATTATAAATACGCTATATTGTCATTTGTTTCGTAGTATGCCACTGGTTTGCTAATTAGTTAGGTTCAACATTAATTATTTTCTTTAAGTATCATATTATGATTGAAGTTTTAACATATTGAGATAGATAATAAAATATTATGTGTATATTATTATATAAATTTCATTAGAGTTATGTTATTTGGAGGAATTGAGAATTAACCTTGGGAAATTCGAGAAAATACGAGAGTTGACATATTAATTGGCATCAATATTAGGAACTTGATTATAAAATTAAGCGTTTTTACTTAAAAATTATGCATATTAGTTTCTAGTTTGAGTCGGACGATGATATCTACTTAGACTATGTTTCCTTGTACTGACCACTACTTGTATTTTTCTTCGTTTTTCTTTTTTGGAGTGCAGTGAGTGTATCATCGGCTTCGACTTGCCTTCAGCTCTAGCCAGTCCCAATCACATCAACTTACAGAGTGAGTTATTTAGTCTAGCTCATATTGAATTTTCTCAATCACGGCATGATGCCCTTAGTTTTCAGACACAAACTATTTTATTTATTTATTCTGTTGTCTTTGATATTTTTTAGACTTGGTATATTGGGATAACATGTCCTTGGCCTGATGACTTTTAGAATTTGAAAAACGAAATGCAATACACTCTAGTAGATTCCTATTTTTTTTAACTTTAATAAGATTCAAGTTTTCCCATTATTGTCATATTTCATATGTTCATAACTAATATAAGTTGGGATTTGGATTCATTGGTTCACCCACCTAGAAGATTAAGTGTGGGTGTCACTCATGACCTGTTTTGGGTAGCCTTTTTAAAGAAGGACAAAGTGCTCAATCAACTTTTCTAAAGGACATTCATGTTTTTAATATAACTTGTTAATGGACACATGCGTTGCACATGTGTCTCATGTAATTTTTTATAAACTCGTTAAAATGATTAAAATTTTATGAAAAAATGTGGGTAATAATGTAATGATCCGGACCCAAAAGGTCATTTTTGATAATTTTAAATAGTCATTTAACCATAGTTAATTAATTTACGGGTAATTTATTTACTATTAATAATAATGGGCCAAATCTAAAATATTAAAATAGGTTAATAGGAATTATTACTTTTAATACATAATTAATTTAGAAAAGAAAATAAAGTGAACGTAGAAATTAACCTTTGCATCGACAGCACATAGACACAAAGTGGAACAGAGGACGTAAGGTCATCAGGTAATCATGTCCAAACCATTGTATTATTGTGTATATATATCTATATATATATGATAGATATCATATTATTATTTTATTAATATTAGTATAGTTGATTGTTAAAGGAAAAGAGAAACTATTAAGTGGGTTTAAATTTAGAAGAATTGAAAATTGAATCAGTATAGGTTGTTTTTTTTTAAATGGAGAACAAGGGTGTTAATGGCCAATCATTATGGAATGACTGAGGTCATGATTAGTTAATGATGATTAAATTAATAAATTGAAACGTATGGTGTATCAATGTAGGGTTTTGAAACAGCAAGTGTTCTCGTGATTTTGTTAGTAATTTACTTCGCTGTTTCTTTGACTTTCTTATTATTACAATATTATGATTCAAGTTTTGATATATTGGTATATGTAATTAAATATTAGGTGTACGGTATTATGTGAATACCATTAGATTTTGGTATTGGAGATATTAAGACTTAACCCTAGACTTGAAACTTGGAAAATATGATAGTTGAAATGTTAATTGGCATCAAGATTTACGAACTTCATTATAAATTTTAGTGAATTTTTAGGTCAAGGCTAAATAAGGTGTTGTTAGTTTCAAAATCTTGTTATGAATATGTACTTTAATAGATTGCATTGATTTGGAAGCTTAACGAAAATGGAAGGCTCAAGTCCCTGAGTGATTGTTCGATTATTTGAGGCAAGTGAATTTCTAAACCCTTGATAAGTGCATAGAATCATGTATTTCCTTGTGGTATGTGTTGAGGAGTAATGGCAATTGGTGATGGGTTGTTTTTTAGTGTTGTATAATTCTAATGATGGAAAAAATGGGTAACAAAAGGCAATGTTATTAATTATTGGTGTGTGATGTTTGAGAATGATTTGAAAGGCTTATTAATTAATTATTGATGTATCACGGTTGTGTTGCTGTGAATTGTGCATTGTTATGAAAATTGTCATCTCCTCATTATTTGTGTTAACATGTCATTTGCATTGGTTCTGATACATGATTATGATAAGTGTTATGTGAATTGAGGAAGAATAAGAAATTAAAGAGGATGTACCATTTCTAGGAACGTGTCGCATGCTGCAACGAATTCTATTATCCAAGGACGTATCGCACGCCGCGACAGATTTTATTATCAAAAGTCATGTCACATGCCGCGAAGAATGCATGGACAGATATGTTCCCAGGGATCGCGGATTGAGAGTTGATCTTGTGAGTGCCTTTCTGTGGAAGTTGTGATTTATGAATATTGAGTTTGTTGTTGAGGATATGTAATGTTGTTGAGGATATGTAATTTGTATGAGTGTTGTTGTTGAACTGAATCTTTTCTACATCTTTGCACAAAAAGAGTGTGCTATGTAAACTGTGAACTGTTAGGTTGGGCTGATTTTATGAAGGTTGTAGTTGTGGAGGTTCGGATGGGGTGTAAGGAGTACCCATATTCTATTCTCTTAGCTTGTCTTTAGAAGTTTACTTGTTGAGTACCGTGTGGTTTGGTACTCACCCCTTACTTCAATATTTTTGTAGGTTACGAGCCCAGATCTTCGTGATACCTTCTATTATCTTCTTTGCCGATGCTTCCTGTGGAGATTTGTAAGGTAGTTGTTTGTCATATCAGCAGAACTTCTTAATCTTGTTTATGATTTTGTTTTACTTGAGAGACAACTTCATTCGAGACTTACGTATTTTCTTTAAATTCTAGTATTTACATTAGAGGCTTGTGCACGTGACCACTAGGTTTTGGGAATTTATTTAAGTTGACCTGTTATCCATATTAGTAATTGTTACTGAACTTCTATTTTTATTTTATTTTCGCACTTTATAGATATGGTTTGGACGTAGGCTAACTTGTCTTGGTGGGATAAGACGAGTGCCATCACATCAATTTTTGGATTGTGACAAAATGGTATCAGAGCTCCAGGTTCATAGGTCTCACGTGTATACAAGCCGAGTTTACGTAGAGTCTCAAGGATCGATACGGAGACGCATGTACTTATCTCTTAGAAGCTATGAAGATTATTAGGAAACTTCCTTTTGATCATTCATGTTATCATTCACAACTACTAGACGAAATAACCATTAAACTACATCTAATCTATCAACAAGCAAGACCCAACAACAATCTTAAACCATATTCGCTAAATCACACCCCGAGAATTGGGATTTTTAGCCACACATCAAGAGATAGAAATTTATACCTAAATGAGCTTGCATCCAAATGGGTATGAAGATTTAAGTCGTGTTACAGGCCAGGAATGAAGAATCCAAGAGACCCAAGTCCAAATCCTTGGAGATGAAACCCTCTTCTTCTTCAAGTTTCTAAACCCTCTCAAACTCAGAGCAAAAATAAAAAGTACTAAAAATTATATTAATTGTTCCACACTAAAAATCTGATACTAAGCTACAACTCTTAACGAGTATTTGTAGTTTTCAAAAAAATATATGCTATAGTGGACCATTCGGCGATATTAGTCGGAATCGCCCATCAACTCGACAATTTACCTCTTAGTGTAGTTCATCGCCGTCTTGCACCATCCTTCAGCATCGTCGTGCTCTGGGTAATTGAGCGACATAGTACTACCTCGCGAAACTTCTCGACGATGCGCCGACTGCTCCTTTTTTCCGCCGACTTGATTCTTTCCTTCAAGGCTCAGCACACTGGAACAAAAGGCGAAGAGAGACCCTTCGGCGACTCGCCAAGTGGACTCGACTATCCTCAGGCCTTCAATTTCTTCGTTCTTTTCAGCATTTTCGTTCCTTTTTGCGTAGTAGTGTCCATGCTTTCCTTCAAACTTCAAATACCTGAAACTTAAGGGTTTTCGTTAGATATTGAGAGAAAATAACCATTTGAGGACACAATTTCTATTAAAATATATCCCTAAATGAGTCCAATTTGTGGAATCATCAACACCCCCAACTTAAACTTTTGCTTGTCCTCAAGCAAACTCAAGTTCAGTCGTTCAAAAAGGGTGTCTCGAACAGTGCTACACAGGACTCAATCATGAATGCACACAACAAGACTCAATTTACTTATGCAAAGATCAAATGTGCACTCAAAGATTCAAGTTGTGACTCACCAATATCAAAGAATCTCATGCTCACAATACTTGCTTCAAATGCAAGGTCAAGCTCAACTATATTGTTCAAATGACCTCACAAAAAGGATGATTCCATATTCACACAATGGTTCACAGTTTAAAGCTTCGGAATCATATGTAACGCTCACTCTTACAAAAGAAGAATACCATGCATGCTTTCACTAAAGATCAAAAAGGTATTTCCAAGGCTTGTAATGGGGTTGAGTGCAAAGTTATGGTCATTTGGGCTCAGTGACTTTCATCCTCATTAAATGTGGTGCTCACAACACTTCCTTTTCTTTTCCTTCATCATTCGTTTTACTGCTCATAAGTCATCCTATTATTCTCTTTCCATGGTTTGTTTGGGAACCCCATTTCTTTTGTACTTTTATTCCACAACTTTCTTTTTCATTCTTTTTCTTTTTCTTTCCTTTTATATATATATATATGGAGGGGTTCCATTTGTCTTAAAATCATGGGTAAGAGGAGACTTTCCTTGAACTTCTTGACTTCCCCTTTTCTTTTTACCACACCGCTAACTTAAGCTTTTGGCCTAAGTTAGCTATTCAACTAACCACAATTCAAGACGATTATAGGAATTGGATAAAGAAAAGTTACGGTTTCATCAAGTTTCTACCAAAGAAAGGTAAGGCTCAAGGGGTGTTCAAAAGAGGTCCACACACTCACAAGGTAGGTCACAAAAGAGGTATATGTCAAATTGGCTCACACTCTTAGAGGTTGCCTAAGATCATATCAAGAGATAGCATCACTTGGTTGACCAGACCAACGGGGAAAATTCTAGGATCTATCATACATGGTTCAAAGTAAGCTCATCACACAAGGCATCGACACTAAAGTCAAACAAGAGTCCACACATTCGCTAGTGTACAACGGTCATCACAACAGAATCGATTCGATAAATGGGTAATCATAACGAGATGCAAAAACTTCACATATTGTCTATGCAAGTTCATTTGGCCTTGTCGTAGCCACACATTCATGTTCATTTGATTAAGAGCACTATTCAAGATTGGAATCGAGACTTAAGTTTTGCAAAAGAACAGCCACATTCAACACACGAGAGATGGCAAATCGGAAAATTTTTGGATGGGTTAAAATCATTTTGTAATAAAATAAATAAAAGGAGCCATAAGCTCAATCGTCCACAAAAAGCAGTGTAAAAACAATTTAAGCACAAAGCCAAAATATAAGCAAAACACGAACATCAATAGCACACAAAGGTGGACCTCACCCCACCACAAATAAAAGCAATTTGTCCTCAAATGCAATTAACAAAATATCCATAATGTAAATTAAAGGAATACAAAGAGGGAGGTAAAAAAGAGTTATGTTTACGCAGTCTCTCCATTTGTCTAGGTATCAGTGCCCGGAGTATTGTTAGACTGCTTTAGGTTCTCTTTTTCTTTTCTCTCTGCTTCAGCTTATATAGCGATGTTTGCCTCAACCATGTTATCTAAATCATGTGTTTCTTTGAAGGCATGTATCGCATTGACGAACCCTCGAGCCCACAAAGGGACATTAGGGTTGATGGACATCCTCCTCCTTGAACTGGTTGTCCTGTTGTCGCTCCTTTCAGTTCTTCTGAACTATTGTGCTCTTATGTATCTGGGTGGCATGTTTATTCCTGCAACTTTTGGTCTGGCCATGTATGTAAAGTCTTGAGATAATGTTAGAACATATTTGACAACCAAAACAAAGACTTTTAGCTGAAGAAAGACTAGATAATCCATTCGTCGTGCTGCCGAAAAAATTCGACGAGCCACAGACAATCTGTCGAATGTCAAACTGCAGAAGGAGTTAGGGGTGCATACATAGGGCGAATAAGAAGACTTTCGGTGAGTCGCCGAGTGCTCTTGGCGACCTCGTACTACTCACCGAAAGTGATAGACGCCACAACAATTAAAGCATGATAACAAGGGCAAGATAGGTTAATTAGGCGAATCGCTGAGTGGTTCAGTGAGCTCGTCACAGCTCGTCGAATCACCCATCTTGCTTACTTCCATCCCAACTTTTTGAAATCGGCTCCGTAACTCCCAAAAATAAAATTTAAGCACAAATAGCACAAATTTAACCAAGACCCATAATAGACTAATACCACCCATCACACATTAACTTAACTAGATACATCAAAAAATAAGATTTCACAGTTTAAGCAGGATTACCGAATAACAATCGACACTTAACCAATTCTATCCAATCAGGGAGGTTCAACAGATTTTAACAATATTAAAGAGTTTGCAAATGAGTACAATGCGGACAAACTAATTATGGGTATTAAGAAGCTAACCTTTTGTACTTATTGAAATGCTACAGAGAAGGTAGGCGGCAATGTAATCCAAATCCGCTCACAACTCAATGAACCAAAATACTCCAAAAGTGCAAGAAATATATATAAACTAGAGTGCAGGTGTGAGTTTGGACAGATAAAAAGTGAGGGAAAGTGAATGAAGTTTAAACTTTTAAACCTTTGGCTTGCAAAACCATCCAGTTTTGGCCCACTTGGCGAGATTAGTCAAGCTCGCCAACTTGCTCGGCGGAACGCCAATTGCTTAGTTTCTTCACCGAAATTTACAGAACCTTTAGTTTACAGGGGGCCAAACAGCGGTTTCCATCGTGATCACAGACATGGTCGGTGATTCCCCAATAATTTCATGCGCTCGCTGAGTTTAACAGACTCTAATGTAATATGGTCTTGAGTCTAATGGCGGTCTAGTTCTGAGTCACCGAACCAATCGGCAATTCGGTGATTGGACCTGTTGCTTACCAATCTACACTTTTCGTTCACTCTCAACATTTTCATCTGCACAATCAACACACCATTATTTCATTAAATAAAAAGAAAGCAATAAATGGTTTTGGGTTGCCTCCCAAATAGTGTCGTAGTTAACGTTGTGGCACGACACAAGTCACCTTCAAACCTCACTCATGGTATCACTCGGCAAACCCCCTGGTTGTTTCGGATTTAGGTGAGACGAGATATGACCCATCTGGGTCTCTAACTGCTTTATTGAAACTGAATGAGAGGTTACGATCTAGCTAAGGGTAGACACATCTTATTTCATTCCTTTTAGCATTTTGTTTGACCCTTCAACTTTGTTGAGGATCCGCGAGAGCATATCCTTAGACTTACAACCGTATGAATCCTTTGGCTTCTGGCACTCATGAGGAGGTACGTATCTATCCTTCTTCCTATCCTTCTGATTTGGATTATGGACCCTCCATTCACGATCCCGGTCCTTCTAACCCTCGTCTCTAGGCCAACCTTAGTTACCACCCTACCTTGGGTAATTTGAGCGGTAGCCACCATCTTGGTTGGCTAGAAAATTGACCTCCTCGTTATACAAGGCTTCCAACTTAATCTCGTCAGGATTAGCACCCCCAACCCCCACAGTGTTGACACTACGGGTACCGGCCCCCATGATATTTTCGAATAAAATATCAAGTTGCGTCATGATTTTGGTCATGTTCTGGTCTCTCATAGTCTTTTTCAATATGCTCCTTGGATAGCTTGAAAGTGAGAGGGGAAAATTGATCCTCACGAGTGTACCATGCTCTATTGATGGTTGTCATACACCTAAAATTTGGGTTGCTACTGCATATGGCTGTTGCATTAAGCCTTCTGGCGAGAGTTGGTCAGCGACACCTTTGTTCACTGAGTCTAAGATCCAGTAGAAGTATTGAAGTAGCACGTTATCAGGGAAACCATGGGTTGGGCATTGGAGCATCAATCATTTTAACAGGAGTCAGGTTTCGTGCAGAGGTTCTCCTTCTAGGATTATAAAACTCTGGATGCTATCCTGCAGTGACATCATTTCGAGGGAGGGAAAAATTGCACTAGAAATGCGATCACCAATTCCTCCCAAGAAGTGATGGATTCACGTGGTAATTTGGCTAGCCACTTGCAAGCGTCTCCCATCAACGAGAAATGGAATAGCCTTAACTGGACCGACTCTTGAGAGATGTTTTGAACAAGAATAGTCCACACACATCTACAAAGTTTTGAATGTGCTCGTGAGGATCCTTATGAGCCAGTCCGCTAAAAAGTCCCTTAAGTTGCAAGAGTTGCAACATGGTGCTCGTTATGTGGAACACTGCATTTCCCTCGGCTGGGGGTAAACGGATGGCTCCCAAACCTCACATGAGATGGGGTCCATTGATGTTGGGCTGTTGGACATCGTTGAGATTTCTGATGTCATCTTGTGGCCTACCTGGCTACCGTTGCTTGATACGCTCAAATTACACCTCCTTACAGAAGTATAAGCGATCGTTATCAAGTAAAGAACCCAACTTGTAGGTTGGGATCGATCCCACGAGGAAAATGATTTAGACTTTACTTTAACCAACAATTATATTCAATTAGTCAAATT
>JAJOOH010001401.1:0-36265 GCA_029582605.1 Solanum gracilifrons
CCCCCCCCCCCCCCCCCCCCCCCCCCCCCCCCCCCCCCCCCCCCCCCCCCCCCCCCCCAAGGTGAGATAGGGAAGTCATGCCATCAACCTGATATGAGGGAAACAAGAAGAACGTCACCCTTCATATGGCTTGTACATCCAACATATAATATGTAAAAATGACATGTGCAACTAGGGAGGTGAGATGTCAATGTTGAGCTTTGTTATCAATAGAGCATGGACTTTTTTCTTACCAAATGAAGACTGTTTTCAGCAACAAAGATAATTCCCTTGGGACATTCAGTTGAACAAACTGGAGTAACATGTGTGGAAGGTGGAAAAGATATTGAAGTATACGAGAGGCTATGCCTTGCAGTTTGCAATAGCCAGGGCCTATCACTTAGAGCGATCACATCAGCATCAAGAGAATCATTTAATGGAATCAAAAATACAGGAGTGATGCCAATCCGACGAACTGCAACCAACTGCAGATAAACAGGAAAATCCTTCGTCTTATCCAATAAACTGGTCACTTGTGTAGGTTGAGTTCTAAAATTCTGAGATGAAAAAATTGAGGAACTAGTGCAATTAACCATACAAGAATTGTCAAAAGTCTGAAGGCCAGGTGAGACTAGTGAGGAAACTGCCGAGATAGAAGGCCACTCAAATCTGAGTAGCATACCATTCCTCAATCCTGAAAGAACATAAAGCCGATCGACGAGTACAAGTCTTACGTCTTGAGGGATGCATCCACTTACAGTTGTTCCAAGAGTGTTGGTTAAGGTTATAGACCCTACAGCAAGAACACTCAGGCCCTTATCAGAAGTAAATGATAGAACTTCTACAGAAGGTTTATGTGTACCAATAACGAAGATGTTACTGATGTCCAATCCGACCGGAAGAGAATCCAGAGGAACTCCATTTGTATTACTAGTTCTAGAGATAAAAGATGTTTGCTCAAGCCGTCTTTGGGGGATTGAGATGCAGGAAAGTTCATCTTGCAATTTCACATGTTGCATCTGGTATATTTCATAATGATGGGATGATTTTGTCCTGATGCCAAGAATGAATAGGTAACATGGACTGGAAGTTGCAACAACAATCAAATTAGGCCCAACAGCTCCCAGGCTTATTGTCATATTATCAGGGGACCACGATGTGAAAGTTGGTGATGCCGAATCAATACCATCTGGATGTGCAGCAGCAATAGGTACACACAGTCTCACAGCAGTCTGGTGGATTTGCACCAGCAGACCATCACCCACAAGACCACATGCCAACGTGCAAACATCAGGTTGGAAACCCATGAAGTCGGTTACATCAGAAAAGCTCACACCAACAGATAGCACCCTGGTCTCTTCAACAAAAGACAGTACAAGGAAAGAATGATAAGAATCAGCAAGTTTCATTTTAACTGTCCAAGTTCCAGTAATACCCTGATAAATGGGAGAAGTTTTCAACAATTTCTCTACACTGATGCCACTACGTATAACTCGTAAAGATCCTTCAGGTGCCATCCCACAGCAGGCAAACATTTGATCATGTTTCTCATCATGGTAATCCACAACCGACATATCCAATATTGGTGCGATATTTTGGATTGGACTTCTATAAACAAGTCTTCCGTCTTCAACTTTTAGCACCATCCCATCACCCATCTCAACAATAACTGCCAAAAATCCACCTCTCACCCACAAAAGTGCCTTGGCTGGTAGAGTCTTGTAAAGACAATCAGACAGAGATACTTTCAGGCCATCAGAATCAAATAAAAATTCAATCAAGAAAAGCTCTCCAGAGTCTGCACAAAATATCATTCTAGGATTGTTCTCATTTCCAGGATTCCAACTCCATGAGCACACGAAATTCGAACCCGGCTTCACATTGCTATCATCATCAATATTCATTGGGTCATTTTTATTCAAATCACTGAGCTCAAGCAATGCAGATGCCGCAACACTATACATACCTTCTTCATCTATAATATCCGGAATTCTAATAGTCTCTCGTACAAAATTCTGCTCCTCAACTGAAGGAGGGGTAAAATTTAAACTTATTCGATAAACAAAACAAGGGCTATGAGGAACTTTAAAGTCCATCACTATAGCATCCCCAGCACGAAGTACTAACACGAGTCCATAAGAATGAGGAATATCTACGATATGATGTGCTAGTGGTCCAAGTTCAGAATACTGATATACTACATAGAGTGAATGCTCCTTCGTATTCCACTCAATCAACATGATCTCGCTCCTATATGATCTCCTCCTGCAGGGCCAATTTGAAACATCATACCAATACTAGCAAACCAGAAATTATAAGATGACGATTTGTTAAATGCAACTATAAAAGAAGAAAACCCACTTTGCATCACAAAGCCATTCTGCCAATTACTTAAGCTTTCAAACTTCATCATCATTCATACCTATTGAGAAGAATGGCCAATATAGGATTGTAATCCTTATTTGGTTGAACATCTTTTGCGATAAAGCACATACTCCATATGGTACCACAGATACTGGTGAAACCATTCGCAGTCTCGATCTTCCCTTGCTTGTCAGTGGGACAAAAGATTCTCTAGTATCATTATTTAAAGAGTATCAGTAGGATGAAACAAAGCTATTCAAGCGATTAAGTAGCATATATATCTAGACTAGAAGGAAATGTATGCACAATATTAACCTTATCAAATATATCACTGCCAGCTGAAGCAGAGCGGGAGAAAAGCGCCAAACTGTCTTCATATGCACTAGCTGCAATAAAACAACCACTGCAAAGTGCAGAGAGAGAAATTACCAACAAGGACATCTAGAATCTCTAAGTAGTAGCCAAGGTCTAATTGGTTTCATCTATCCATCTAAAATACAACTTACTTGGAATCAATGGCTAACATTCTTCCAATTTGATCCGTAGGATTTCCAGGAGACGAAAGTTGAACATGTGTTACAGCGAAAAACCTATGTGAACGGTGCAAAGGTAAGCCGTTAATGAAAAAAATGAGAGTTGAATTAAGATAAAGAAAAATAACTGCTCATTTTATGTGTAACAAAAATAAAAGAAAAAAGATACAGTTGAAAAATAATTTAACCTGTGCATTTCATTGCAAAATCTGAGAACTGACAGCTTCCCTGAATCTGAAATAACAACCAAGAGATCCCTGCCCAGAAGCTATTTAAAAGAAAAAGTGAAAGGAAAATGCTATAAGTATAAAAATTAGAAATAAAGGATTAGTCGGAAAAACAATCTAAGACACCTGTGGGCTTCCAACACGAAACTTCTCATTCCAGGGAAGGACAGCTATATCTTTTATTATGCCAAATACAGGCTGCTCACAAATAGATTGCACAACTCCATCTTCATCTATAATCACCAATTCTATAGATGTTTCCTGCATCAAAATCCGTTGTCATATCACACACTGAAACTTGCTAAATAAAACTGCAACCAAGTAGCTAACATTCAACAGCATGTTGAAGAACATATGTAAGGAATCCAATCAAATAAACAATCCAGCACACAGCACACCTGTGCTATATAAGCATAGATACAATAATTCAAGCATCTAGAAATCAAGAGAACATACAAGTGCAACTAAAAAACATATCTTAACAAAATAAAAACAGTGAACAATATATATAGCCTAGTTATCCCCTTTAGGAAGAAAATAGACAGCAATATTAGGAAAAAATACCTCCTGCAGTTAGGCAGCACAAAACAGCTGCATGTAGGATTGACTCGTCGTGAATATAAACAAGCCATTCTTAGTATCCGCGACAAGCTATAGGTATTAATGTTTCCTTATACAGTAATTATCAGCATTAAATTTGACCAGGCCAGACAATCCTTCAATATAAGAAAAGTTAAGTCTTCAAGTAAAAGATATAGAGATTGGTACTTCTGAAATCAAGTTGATCCAGAGATATTGGGTTTTCTGGAGTAGTAACAAACAGTTCTTGCAAGAACTTATAGTGTATGCATTTGAGCCGCATCTTGAGAAAATAAATGTGCCATAGCTAGCACAAGAATTTTAAGAAGGCTCAGCGGAGCAGGGTAAAAGTAGGAAGAAGCTAAATGCGGCATGAAAAGGCAAGTTCAATTTAGCGGGTTAAGATTAATATTTTTCTTCCCTGTCTCGCTCCATTTTTTATCTTATAATTTTCACGTGCTTCTTTATACTTTGAACCCCTTTCACAGAGATCTTGGCTCCGCCGCCATGGGTGGTGAATATGGATTTAGCTTACAACCTTATAAGATTGATTCTTTAAAAGGTAAGATTAATTCTTAACTTCATATCTTTGGTTTCTATTAAAGTAAATTAAAGAAGGTATGTAATTAGTATTATACTAATTGTTGTCTCTAATTTCTTCAAAATAGGAGTCTAGTTCACTTTTGATCTAAGTTCTTGAATTGACTCTATTAGTATCACAATTAGTTCTAATCCACTAATTTTGAATACTAAGATCAATTAGGGTTCTTAGCACTTCATCTTGAAATTTGGGGACTTTATTATTGAATTTCACGTATCTTTCAATTCCTGTCTTTAATCTTCGTATTTTCGCTTCCACATTATTTTCTTGTTTATTCAAGTAACCTGATTCTTATCACAAACTTTATTCTTCAGTTCACCAACTATAAATTTTGAACGAATATTAGGGTTTCCATAAGGTTTTGCAACACTTGTGACAACAACGTTCATTTTTTTTTTGTCCCTATAGACCAACTCCAACTTAGCTATTGATAGAGTAAATAGATCTCACGCTTCATTCAAGGTTTTGCTTGCAAGCTCAACCTATAGATAATTTGCATTCTCCCTCCCCATTAGACAAAAGCGAAAACAAAGTTTATATAACCATCATGCAATTAACTGGTCCTACCTGATAGGAATATGTAAGCAGAATTTCCGTATCTCAAGAAATATATAGCTTGTTTACACTCTGCTGCTGATAAAGACATTGTTTGGTTGGAATACCGTTATTCAGACAATTTGATATCAGATCTCCTTCCACTGGTACTAATTCTCTAAACAACAGAAAGTTCAATTTGCATTTGATTCAAGGTGCAGTGTATGCTCTAGGAGAACTTAAGCCACCAATATGCAGTGAGGTCAAGTTAAAGTCGGAGGATTAGATAAGTTCAATATGACCTTGTTCTTGTAGATTTCTCTTCCTATTACTGGAATTGGCTGGTGGTGGCCGGTGGATAAGGGAATTGAGTATGCAGATACCAAACTGGAAACTCCTCTAGTTACTAAAGGAAGTGATTTGTCTCTTGAGGAAGGTACATAAACTTTCTTAGTATTAAATAGTTTTAGTTAGTTCTATATTTTGGGAAACGCCAATTTCTAATAGGTGTCACAGGCCAAAAAACATAGTGGGAGTAAACCAGTTCTATCTTTAGACAAAAACACTTGACCGACAACCTCTTTCAGCAAGTGAAGGAGACAAATCCCAAATAGAAAGATTTCGGTATTATTGAAAATCAGGGGAGCTCAGTGAAATTGTCAAAACCCTCTGAAGTAGGTCTCTGTGATAGAAATTCTGACAAATTGGCAGCACTATGTTACATTAAACAGAATAAAAGGACAGCCTAGTGCACCAAGCTCCTCCCATGCGCGGGGTTCGGGGAAGGACCGGACCACATTGCTCTTATGTACAGAGTCTTAATTTGCATTTCTACAAGAGGTTGTTTCCGCAATTTAAAATAAAAAGAGTACTTCTAGAGATTGGATATGTATGTGAAAAAAAGAAAGTCACAGCATGTTATTACAAGGGTCCTTAAAAACTTTGTAGACAAACTTAAATTGTATTCTTTGACTTGAAACTGTGGAAATACAACTTTCTAGATACAGCTATTCTACTTCTTCCCTCTAAATTATCCAACCAAGTAACTGGATCATGGTTGAATTGGTATTAACATAAGAGTTTAAATCATGACACTTCCCTCTAATAGATACAAACCTCCTCATAAGACATCAATCCTTTCAAACATCAAAAGGGACATCAATCCTTTCAAACATCAAAAGGAGAAGAGAGTCTCACAAAGAGATTTGTAGGATTCCTAAAACGGGAATAGTGGTGCAGCAGCATTCCCGATTTAGGGAATTGGTGCAACCCACTTGCTTGAAATAGAACAGAATGGGGAAAAGACTACGAAAAGACCAACAAAACCCCAAAAATAGTTGCATGAGCAAATAAAAAAAGGGTCTATTTTCAAGATAAAAATAGATCAATCAACTATGATCAATCACAGAATAGTCGTTCTTTTACTAAGTCAGTCCATATTTAAAGACAGGGCGTACGTGGAAACCTAACCTCCTCTTTTTTTTTTTGATAATGGTAACTAGAAGCCTAACCTCCTCTTTGAAACAATCATCCTCATTCCATTACACAACACTTTCAAATACACTAGTCATCATTCAAATTATATTTAGACATACTCCAATCTAAATATTTGATAAGAGCCCCTATCTAGATTAAGCAATTCAGGGTAACAGCTTTTAAGTCTGCTAAAGTTTTCAATGATACATGACTAATTCCCTATCGTAGCTAATCAAACAACAACAACATACCCAGTGTAATCCCACGGTTGGGTCTGGGTGGAGTGTATGCAGCTTTACCCCTACCCCTACCTTACAAAGGTAGAGAAGCAATCTCCCATCAAGTAAAGAATATCTAAAAAAAACAAGTGCGCAAAGCAAATACAGCAGTAAACAAAAAACGAAAATGCTAACGAGATCAGTAGCAACAACAAATAATATAATAACGAGAGTAAATGGGATCATATCTAGTCAATGAATCATCTTTATTAGCTTACCTTAATAAGAAACCTGAATCGGACATATGTTCTTATACACATCAATTTTGCTTTGCACAAGCCAATTTCAATCCAATATTTCCAAAAACATAAAAATCTCATACATTAAAAATTCACAACTAATCTGCAAAATGAAGTTGAAAACCTTATTACCTTGCCAAAAACGACATCGTATGAAGTTGGAGAGCGTATACGACCATAAACCACTTGAAGAACAACACTTCCTCTAAGAACAGTCTTAGCCAAATAACTAGCACCACGAGAAGCATATGATCGGGACTTGCTGCTACCGGCAGAGGATGAAGACGATGATTCTTCCTCGGAAACCGCCATCAACGATCACGATTCGATTCAGTTTTTCCGATTTCTTACTCGAAATTGAACAGATAAATCAGGCAATTTAGGGTTTATTGCATTGAGTTCGTTCCAGTAGAAGTTTTCATTTTGGGGAAAAAGAAGAGAAGAGAAGCTTTGTGTTACTATTAATAACTACTTATATACTTATCAGTCACTCATCCATTTCACATTTCCATGTGGCTTTTGCCGGAGGGACCAAATGGAGAAATTTTAGACTATGTTAGAATAATCACTTTCTATTTTACACGATAATTTTTAAAAAAAAATTATAGATCGATTAACTATAGTATTTTATTTTTAATTTATATTAATTACCTCTTGACAAAAGAAAATTGTATATCTTTAAAATTTATTTGAACCTCTAAACATCGTTATTATTAGCAGGAGTAAAATGAGAAAGATTTAATTAGTTCTATTCTGATTTAGTAAGTGATCAATATGTGACGAATATTTTTAGTAAGATGTTCATTTAATATGGGATGGAGGGAGTAATAATCTATTTTGTTTTTCGTTTTTTAGTATCTATATTGCAACTTGACTAGTTTAAATTTGTACGACATAAAGTCCATTTGAGAAAACGTTCTCATATTGAAGTCCGATTAATTCAAATTTGATGTTGTCCTTCAACTATTCCAAATTCACGTTGTGTAGGATACATTAAAAAAAGGCCCAATTAAGAATTTATATTCGAGCTAAAAATTGAAAACTCTGGTTAAATAAAGAGTCTCACATGTGTTGCATCATATTCATTGGTGGTTGTTAATAATTGAATTACTTCTTTGTTATCTTCGTCAATTAATCATTATATTTGATAAAAGTATTATTTTTCAGTAAATCAAATAAGTAAATAATGTTCACTGCATGAAATAAGCAGAAATGTCCTCAATTAATAATTTGGTTCAAAGATACCCCTTGCCAATAATAGATTAGTCCAAAATGCATTTATTATTACTTAATGGATCAAAGATACATATTCCTACTCTTTCTATCTCAAGTTATATAATTCATTTTCTTTTTTAGTCCGTTTATAAAAAGAATCATACATTTCTATAATTAGTAATAATTTAACTTTATAATACTCATTTTACCCTTAATAAAATGAATCATATTCACACAAACATCTACGACATACTTTAGACCACAATTTTTTTTTTCTAAAAAATCTTTCTTAAATTTTGTATTAAGTCAAACTAAGTCACATAGGAAACCTTCATTTAGATGGAGTATCTTTAATCTTAAATATCTTATCACTAATGATTTTCATTTTTACGTACAATTATTCAAGGATATAATTGGACATTTTCAATTATTTAGAGATATGTTTCAAGTTATACCTAAGTATATTTAATTTACAAACTAATTTGATATTAAAAACTTGCCCCACTAAATGTCTACACCAAATTACTAAATGGGACACATATATCTTACCTACACAAATCTATCACTTAACAATAATTATAATTTAATGTAAAGGTTGAAAATTCCTTTTTGGAAATTTGATTAAGTCGCAGCATCTTATCAAGAAATAATAATTTCTCCATTAATGTATAGTTCTTAATCATTTTTAGGCATCGAATATAATTGAACTATTTATAAATGAGGAGAGGCTAATGTAGAAAGAAAAACATAATATATATACTTTGTAAACACTAGGTTCTAGCATTACTTAAACAAGATTGATTTTAAGTTGTTTTCACAACAATTCGCTCTTAATTTATATGTCGTTTTAGCTATAATATAATATAGAGCAACTTTCATATATAGCAAACGTAAAAATTATGTTTGTATGTTATAACTATAGTTTACATAATTGCGCTTCATAGCAAATTTTATGTTTGCTATGGAGCTTTTGGTTTGTATAATTCGCTAGATACATCTAATTTTATACAAATTGTTCAATTTTGTATAAATTCATTTATATATTGTAATTTGTATAATAAAATCTGTAGTTGTATAATTATAAGTGTATAGGACGAAAATATATGTATTTGTATTTGTATATACATTTTTTTCTCGTTTTATACAAAAACAAACGCATTTTATACATTTGTATATCGAATGGGTAATTAATTGTATACCGAAAATGGCTAATTATATACCGAATTAGATGGCAAAAAAATGGAATGTTTGCTGTGAATTACAAATAAAATAAACTATGGCTATAACATATAATTTGAATTAATAGTTTGTTATTTCATACAATTTTTCTTATAATATAAGTATATATCATTTGGAAAAAAAAAGTATATTAAAAGGAAGTGTGCTTCATTTAATAGGAAGAGTTTTGACCCTTTAATGAACTTGTAAAGAACTACATGCAAAAAAAAAGGTCTAGGCATGAGATTTAGGTTTGAAGGCAAACTAGATCTACAAAAAAGGTTCGACTATATAAACTGAATAAACCATAACAATAATATATCAGTATAATTTTCCATATGAGATCAGAAGAAAATAACATGTACATAAGAAAGTCAGACTATGCCAATTAGTTTTCATTTATGGTGTTTGCAATGTATTGAGTTTTAGATAGAAGCAAGTTGGAGTACGAGTGCACTCATTTTGGAGTTGGCTTACTACTTAGATGTTTTCATGAGCAGTTATCCTCTTCAAATTTGGCTACCTAGCGTTTACCATGGGCACGATAACTGATACACCAAAACTGCATCCTCCTTGGTCCTCTCATACTAGGAAAATGTCCTCTCAATACTCTAACGAGCCTACAACAGATATGGACCGAACAGTCTCGCGATGTTTTGAACCCAACTCACGTATACGTATTACGTTAATGGATGAACAACCCTGGAACATACTACAACCCCAGGTGGCAAAGAGCCGTTATCAAGGTGCCAAACCTTCATTGAGCTCTTAGGGAAGATCAACCTATTATCCCCAAACTAACTTTTATCTGTTGAGCGACGGCCCTTCCACTCGATATCGTCGGATCACTAAGGCCAACTTTTCATCCCTTCTGCCTTTGCACTCGAGGACTAATCTTCGTGAGGAAACATTTCCATTACCTTTTGGGAGGCCTACGCTCCCATAAAAATTATCTATCTGAGATTGTCTCTTGACACATAGGTCCTAACACAAAGTTAGAATTTTAGCCCTTTCAGAATAATCGCAAAATATTGACAAGAAAGCTCAACTGATTAAAAAAAAAAAAAAGATAATACCAAAATGGGAGGGTCTTAGATGCTATTAGTAAAATAACTAGTCTAATCTTGTGATCATTTCATGACAAACAAAATGTAGCATTTGCTAAATCGATCCCACGTCTAAAGTATATATTTATTTAAGATACTTAAAAAGTTTTACGTACGGAAAAAGTACTATACCTATTGTATGTTAGATCTTTTCTTCATTTTCTATATGAAACTTGACAGACAACAACTGTGTATTTTGCCGTTTTCGATGACTTTTAGATAGAAAAATGCAGGTGAAATATCTACCCAATAATAATCCATAAGTCGGTGCCGGTGGAATATGGAAATTGCAGCGAACGACGATAGTAATATTATATTACTATAAATATACTCTCTCTGTTTCAAAAAAAGTGCTCTAGTTTAACTTGATACGGAGTTTTAGAAAACAAAAAAGACTTTTGAATCTTGTGATCTTAAATTAAAGTTATGTCAAATATATTAAATTGTCCTTTAATCTTGTGGCCTTAAATATGTCACGTGAAAAACGGGAATTAAAATGTCATTCTTTGTTAAACGAGTATATATGTAAGTCAGCTAGCTGTACAATGTCAGTCAATTTTTTGAGTACGGCATATAATAAAGCTCATCTCATCACTATGTAGAAGCCGGTGACTTACTAATGGTGTTTACGTAATCTTATTCTTACGGAGGATATAGAAGTTATTTCTGATATAAATTATCCGTTTAAAAAAAAGTATGTCAAGAAAACAAGTTTGTAAATTAAAATAAATATAGTAGCGAAGAAACCATGTTAAAAAGGACGAAGAAAATAGTAGCGATAGTAAAATAATATGATAACCGAAGCTATATAAAACAACGATTAATAATTTTTTTCTTCATCTTAATGTATTTTAAGAAGCAGAGATTAAATGAAAAAAGAGTATTAACTTAATTAATTACATCACAGTTAGATGCCTAGAGCCATGTTTGGATTGACTTAAAAAAATATTTTTTTTTAAAATAACTTTTAAAGTCAAAGTTAGATGACATTAAGTTCAAAAAAAATTTAAAAAATAGGGGGAGTTCTATTTTTTACTTTTAACTTATTTTTGCAACACACTTTTAAAAGCTAAAAATGATTTATTAAAACAAATTTCATCAACTTTTAAGTCAGTCCAAACAATTCGTAGTTTAAGTTCTATATAATGACGACAGTCTCAATAGTAAAATGTTGTTACAACTATAAATCCACATATTATAAAAATAATTTACACTATCAATGTACATAATTTCTCTTTTGGTTGATTAATGTGTCATATATTGACTGAAATTTATCGAGTATCAATTAAAAACAATCTCTCGTCAAGATATATGCATATTCTATCCTTTGCAAACTCAACTTGCGGAATCACACTTACATGTTGTTGTTGTATATTGGTCGGAAACTTCCTTTATGTGGTCAAGAAGACACATGCATGGTTGTAAAGTACACTCACTATGCCTATAAATATTGTTTTAATTTTTGGACTGAATAAGCAAAAAGGACAGTCAATGTACATTTTGAGATCTCAATATACAAATTAGTGTCTATGAGCATAGTCCTTTGAATAAGGACTTCCCAAATATAAAAATTCTTTCTATTCTTCAAATCCCCATATTTTGCGCTCTCTCTCTCAAATTGTTTTCCATTTGATTAGCCATTTTTTTTTAATATTTCACTTTCTTGTGTTCCATTCATCCACATTTTGCTTCACCAAGATTCAAGCTTTTTCTTTCATGGTGGACATTTTTGTACTAAAAAAGGTGAAATTTTTGTACCCTTTTCATTTCTTGTTTTATTGTGATGTATTGCTAGGTAAAATGCTGTTATATATACTCTCTTAATGTATTTTTTTTTTCTTTAAAGTTGGACAATTTTTGTACCCTTTTCATGTTTTTGTTCTATTGTGATGTGTGTTAGTTAATTTGTCATTTTTAATAGATGTTGCTAGCTTTTTTTGTTTTTACCCTCCCTACGAGCTCCCACCTTTTTTGGCTAGGTGGATGTTGCAGGTGCTTACCATCTGAGCAACCCCTCTTGTCGATAGTGCTAGCCAAGATGTTGTAATATACCCTCTTAATACATTTCTTGATTTATTGTGAATTTTGAGGTGTGTTACTCAATTTGTCATTTTCATTGTTATTGGTTGGTAAATATGTGTACCCTTTTCCTTTCTTTCTTGATTTATTGTAAAAAGATTGCATTTTTAGCATTGCATTTTGTTGTTTTGATCATTTGATGGAATAGTATCATTCTCTACATTTTTGCAAACTCTTCTTGATTCATGGCTTTATCATCATATTCAATCTTTTATTCTGTAGTGAATGTTCTGTTATCTTCAACCTGTTACATTCCTTGAGAAAAACACATATTCTCTATCATTCGTGTTCTGTAATTTTTTTCCTGATGATGGTGGTGCTCGGGCCAACTTGCACCTGGTTATCTGTCAAAATGGATCTTAAAAATAACTACTTTTTGGGCGTTGTAGTTTTTTTATATGAAAATTTTGTTTGGGGACAAATATTTTGGTGTTCATCTGTCGAAATGGATCTGTTGTAGTTGCTTGCCATGATTTTTTTTTGTTTGGGAACAAATATTGTTTTATCGCGTTCTTGAGGCATTCATAATCTTCTTCTGTCTCGATGGTGATCAGCTTTTTCTTTCTTTCGTTACCCCTAAAATGAGGAGGTTATAATCCCTTTGCATCTCTTGCAAATTGTAATGTTATACCCTTTAGGCTGTCCTGATCTTATTCTGTCTCGTTCGAGGTTATGCAAACTCTATGTTTCTTTGGTAATGTTGCTTTCTTTTGAGTATTGATACCAGTATTGTAATTTTATTTGTATCATCATAAGAGTGTCATCACCTGAAAAGCATTGATGAAATTAGTGTCTGATGCATTGTCTTGACTTCTGCAGAGGTAGTTTCTTTTTCTTGTTTTCGGGGAACTTCTATAAAAGTTTTTGACAGGGATATGGGAATAACATATTCATGTCCTTTCGCAAATTTTGACGATTCAGATACTAAATTCGAGTCTTATCTAGTGAGAACACTGAGTTTTGGAACTGATGCTACGAAGAATGCTTTACCGCCTATTCATTTCAATGACCAAAATCCTCAACAACCAAAAATGCAGAAGTCTTACAGTTCTGGAAAGATGATTCTTGAGGGAACTCTTAGCTATAAAAGGAGGGAATTAGAGGCCAGGATTGGACTGACTTCATTTGATAACGATGAGAAGACGATGAGTCGATCAGACAGCCTTATGAGCAATGAAGAAAAGCATAACATGCCTGATGAAAACACTAAAATGATACCATTGGTATGTGAGAAACAAAGAGATGAGGCTGCAGTGAAGTTGCAGAAAACATACAAAAGTTTTCGTACTAGAAGACGACTAGCAGATTGTGCTATTCTGGTTGAGCAGAGATGGTATAGTAGTTTAAACATTTATGAATAGCAATGTTTTATGTGTCATGATATTTCATAACTCAATGCATACTCTGGTTGTAATTTACAGGTGGAAGGTATTAGATTCCGTTGAACTCAAGCATAGCTCGATATCATTCTTCGACATTGAGAAACCCCAAACCGCCTTTTCTCGTTGGTCAAGAGCTTTAACAAGAGCTGCTAAGGTATCAATTGATTACAAACTCCATTTCAGAATCTTTATTTAAGTCGTGCTATACTCAGGACTTTGTCTGTGTTGGTAGGTCGGTAAAGGTCTGTCGAAAGATGAAAAAGCATGTAAGCTTGCTTTACAGCATTGGCTTGAAGCAGTAAGCACTCTTTTCCCACAAAGTTTACATAACAAGGTCATGAATTCTCATTTTTGTGAGATTTTCATTGATTTACTTTCTTGACTGTGAAACAGATCGATCCTCGACATCGCTATGGTCATAATCTTCATTTTTATTACACCAAGTGGCTCCAAGCTGACAGTAAACAACCCTTCTTCTATTGGTGAGATTTTCTTGGATCAACAAGTAATTCAAACAAACAACTTCATTTCAGTTTCAACGTCACTAAACTAGATGTGTTTCTCTCGAATGTTGCAGGTTGGACATAGGTGAAGGTAAAGAAGTAAATCTTGAGAAGTGCCCTAGATCAAAACTTCATCAACAATGCATTAAGTATCTTGGTCCGGTGAGTTTTGTCTTCTTTCTGTCAGGCACAAAGGTTTGGTGTTCAAATCGACAGTTGTTTATCCGTTTATGATATGTATGCAAGCATCTGCAAATGGATTTTAGTTTCATTTTTGAAAATTGTAACCAAAAGCATAAGTTGTGCATAATGGACATCAAATACTTGTGTGGTTCGATTAATGTCTTTTTGGTTCAATTCTGAGAGTAAATTGTTCGATATAGGTAATGATACTTGCATTTCTAAGGAGATTATAATTCTTTAGCTGCATGAGTTAAGGCGAAAGTCAAGAATACGTGTTTAATGCAACTCACCAGTTTATGTATGATTTCAGGTAGAGAGGGAGGCATATGAAGTTGTAATTGTGGGTGGAAAATTCATCTACAAGCAAAGCGGGAGGGTTCTTGATACGAGGGGAGGATCAGAAGAAGCCAAGTGGATCTTTGTGTTAAGCGTGTCGAAGGACTTATACATTGGTATGAAGCAAAAAGGCACTTTTCAGCATTCAAGTTTCTTAGCTGGTGGAGCTACATTATCTGCAGGCAGATTAGTAATAGAAGATGGTATTCTAAAGGTATATATCTAGTAAAACGTCATAATTCTTCCGAACCTGCAATAAGTTTTTTCTTAAATTTGGTTTTAATGACTCGAAACCTTCTTGCATAATCTAGGCTGTCTGGCCACACAGCGGACATTATCTTCCAACAAGGGAGAATTTCGAAGAGTTTATGACATTTCTTGAACAACACAACATTGATGTCACTATTATTCAGGTAGGATACTGCATTTCTCTTGAATGATCAAAACTTAGGTGTAAGCAAACACACACTTTACATTCTTTCAAATAAAGTTAGTGTTTGGGACTGGTGCAAGAGAAGAAGTCGTCAAGCTAATTAGGGAAGTCTTCATTTAAAATAACAACTCGGTTGTAACACTTATCGAATTACCTATCAATCAGTCATGGCTTAACTTGTTAACTTTACTCCTTGTTATGCAGAAATCCCCGTGTGATGGGGAGGAAGCAACCTTTTGTAGGAAGGAAGGTGGTTTAGGCCTTCGCAACAGCTTATCAGCACCAGATTTTAGCCAAGCCAATGAAGAGAGCAACGCCAGATGCTCAGACCGGGAGAAGACTAATCCTACTACAAAATATTGCAAGGATACAGAAAATCCAATTCCGTTGTCAAGACAATCCCAAGTATCAAAACCCAAAATGGTAGTCGAAATACCACCAAGGGAAGACACATTTGAGTTATTCACTAAGTCCGTCCAGTCGGGAGATGGATCAGAAGACAACATACAGCCTTTGGATACTCCAATAGATGGATATGAAACAGCAGAGGAGTATTTATCAGATACAGAACTATCAGTTTCAAAGCTGAATTTATTCGACGATGAAGATGAAGAAGACTATGAAGAAACTATCCCTACAGAAAAGATAATGAAGAGAATAGATACACATAGAAGAACAAAGTCATTCCAGTTAGCTCATCAATTATCTTGTAGATGGACAACAGGAGCTGGACCTCGAATCGGATGTATGAGGGACTATCCAGCAGAACTCCAATTTCGTGTTATGGAGGACGTGTGTTTGTCTCCAAGAACTACTACATTTCAAACTCCGCCAAAATATGCTAGACCTCCTAGCATCTTTTCTATCGAAGCAACTGAAGAGAGAAGACGTACTGGTTCTGAATCATCGGTATTCTTTCAATCAACTCCACCAGTAGAAGAAAAGCAAAAATATTGTGGTTAGTAGTTAGGATAAAGTAAATAATTCTTGCAATTTTTGTTTGCGAAGTTTTATCATCATTTTTTATTCTTGATCATGCTTGACAAACTCCCATAGATTTGTAAAGCAGGACACATTCATTCTTTTGTAGATATATATAGAAAAAAAGATCAAGTGAAGTCTGTCAAAGTTCTTTATGAGCGAAAATTGTTCATCTACTTGTTCTTTAGTTTCACTTTTATGAATTCTTGATCCAAATGCTGTTTATGTGCATAAGTGTGGGAAATTGGAAACATTGAGATGCAGTGAAGCTACTCAGCATCTGTGTTTAGCAACCTGAAGTGAATGTTTTCTCGAGGCTGAAAGTTGAAAGCTACTTGACTGTAAGGAAAGGGATTCTGACTCAATATTCTTGAAGCTACTAATCTAGACTTGTGTGTATGTGTGAGCGAGATAGTTGTTGAGAGTACAATTAAATAATAAAAGTGTGATCTCTCTAACAGTTTAAGCTTTTAGATGAGATAGTCACATACTTCATCATGGTATCAAAGCAGATCTCACATGAGGGGGCATGCTGAGAATCCAATTGAATGATAAAAGTGTGTTTTCTCTAACAGCTTAAGCTTTTAGATGAGATGGTCACATACTTCATCCTGGTATCAGAGTAGACTTCACGTGAGAGGGCGTGTTAAGAATACAATTAAATGATAAAAGAGTGCTTTCTCTAACAGCTTAAACTTTTTAATGGGATGGTCACACACTTCATCTTGGTATCATAGTAGACCTCACGTGAGGGACATGTTGAGAATACATTTAAATAATAAAAGTGTGCGCTTTCTAACAGCTTAAGTTTTTAGATGAGATGGTCACATACTTCATCAATAGTTACTTCTAAAATGTACAAGTAAAAAGAAGAGAAAACGGCCAAAACCCTCCCCAACCTATAGCCGGATTTCCAACTACACACTTATACTTCACGGGGGTCCTATTACCCCCCTGAATTATTTTAAAATAAAATAAATAGCCCCT
Source organism: Solanum gracilifrons (assembly GCA_029582605.1). Classification (NCBI taxonomy): domain Eukaryota; kingdom Viridiplantae; phylum Streptophyta; class Magnoliopsida; order Solanales; family Solanaceae; genus Solanum; species Solanum gracilifrons. The sequence goes on from JAJOOH010001401.1 coordinate 17,234, forward strand.
CAAAACATCATACCTAGATATGTGTCTTGTGGTGAAATACACACGCTTGACATGTGTTTTCACCTGTAGATCTTTTATTAAAAGACATTTTTTTCTCTTTCTTCTTCAACCTTTCTTCTTCATTCATTTTTTTGCCCTAATTATTTTTTGAGAACTTTGATTTGGAGAAAATATTGGGGGTTAAATTGGGGGGTCTCTTTTGTCTTCTCCGGAGGGATATGTCACCGCTTTCGGCATAGTCTGAGAATTTCGCTGCCACCACCATCTCCATCTATGCCTTTGTTATTTATCCACCTTCACCATTAGCTCCTCCACCTACTCAAAGAGCTCCCGTCATTTCTTTCAAAGAATAAAGCTCGAAAAAGAGAACATTCACACCACCACCAAGACCACGATGAGTCTAATTAATGTTTGTAGGTATTTTCATAATTTTATAAGTCTATGTGATGGAGTTTTTATAATCAAGAGAAGGTAATTGCTTGTCGAGAATCTAGAAAATAAACTAAAAAACACATGAGGGATTTAGATCTACGTGTAAAAAATTATTTTTCTTTTTTAGGGTACAATTGCATTTGAACCCAGATTGATTTTTCAAATTTGATTCAAATTATTTTTTGGTGATTGGAGATGGTGGATTTGATTGTTTTTTTCAAAAAATTTACATGAGAGTTGTTAGAAATTTACAATAATGAATTCGGTGAAGATGGCGGTAATGGCGCGGCGATTTTGGGATGATAAGAGTGGAGAGATTTGACATATGCTACCATCGAGAAGAAAGAAATTAAATTTTAAAAAAATAAAATTAAAAATACAAATATTTATGAAATAACATATTTAAAACAAAATTTTAATATTATTTTGGCTGCTCACTCTCTCAAAGAGAGTGAAATACACTCACTTTGCCATGTAAGGATTTAGGAAGGTAATAATTTCAATTTTATAAAATTCAGGGGGGTAATAAGACCTCTGTAAAGTATGAGTGTGTAGTTGGGAATCCGGCTATAGATTGGGGGGGCTTTTGACCATTTTCCCTAAAAAGAATCATTTATCCTTGAAAAAAGTTGTATTGCTATTCTATTTTTGAGGATATTATTGGTACAAAATTGTCTAAAAATCACATATTCTCTATAATAATGGACCAAATTTACGCGTTTTAGTTAATTGAAGGTCATATATTCTTAGGCAATTATTTCAAGGATCGAAACTAAGATTTATCAAATAATCGAAGGGCCAAAAGTGAATTACCAAAGGGGCATATTTCCATTATGTACAATTGTGGTTCAACAAAATTAAAACTCTAAAGTCTAAGGTATGACAACATTTGAAAAAGATGTAATCTCATGTTATAATTTATAATTGTCTTTTTTTATTATTTATATTTTATAATATAATCATTTTAAGGATTTAGCAAAAGTGCAAATTTGGAGTTTTTTGGCAAAAGGATTGATGGAATCTTTGAATGTAACAAAAAAGAGAATTTTTTTTTTGGGTGATGAAACAAGAGCTTTGATTATATTGTCTAATTAATTTAGTTCCATCATTATCTCTTAGTTATTAGTTAATTCAAATAATTAATTAATTCTAATCCGACCCCCTTCCAACCCACACCACAAAATAAAATAAATAAGTAAAATCTCTAACTCCACTTAATCTTGAAACTTTCTTTAATCTCTTAATCAAAATATTGATATTTAAACTTAATGTTTTTCACTAGGTTAAGCGGTTGATGGTCTATGTGGTATCAAAACTAGCTTGGTGTGCCTCGACTAATTTAACAAGGTATCTATTATGTTGTTGTCTTCACCAACATGTGTATGAGTAAATATGTCCATCATGTTTTAGATACACGTTAAGAAATCACAAATTTCGTAATTTTGCAACTTACTTCATTGACCACTAGATCGCACCTAAATACTTATAATTGTAATTTATTATAACATCATTAGTCCATTAGCTAACCAATTGCTTAAAATCTTAAACTTATAAAAATATAGTACTCCCTCCATTCCATTTTATGTGGCATCATTTCCTTTTTGGTCAGTCCCAAAAAGAATGTCACATTTTCTTATATGGTAAGTATTTAAAGGTACAATTCATCTTTTACCCTTGTTGGTCCCACTTAATCTTAAAATAATACTCCAATACATTTATGAGGAGAGAGAAAAGATAGTCTACTTTTTAAAGGGCAATTTGGTAAACATTTCAAAGTCTTCATTTATTTTTTAAACTCCGTGTCCGGTCAAATATTGCCACATAAAATGGGACGGAGAGAGTAGTAAATAGTAATAGAATATGATTGCTCAGCAAAAGTGAAAATTTGGCATTATTAGGCTAAACAAAATTTGAAATTTATGGATGACAACACTTGAAAAAGATGTTTAATCTTCTCTTATAAATTATATTTTCCTTGAGTATTTAGCTAAACAAGATTTACGAATAATCCTATATGAGAATATTCCACTTTAATCATTAAAATTTGAAATTGTAATATATTATGATTCCCAGCAAAAGTTCAAATTTGGCGTTTTCTGGCAAAAGGATCAAAATGGCATCTTTGAATGTAACAAATGGAGGACTCTTTTGGTTACAATTTGAATAAAAGAAAATAACTTTATAACGATCTCGTTATATTATATTTTATCAATTTCTTGCAAAAAGAACCATATATTAGGGGTATACATAGACCGGGTTGGATCGAATTTCTTAAATACCAAATCATACCATTGATGTCGGATTTTTATATCTATAAACCAAATCAAACCAATAAATTCAGGTTTTTCAAGCTCGAAATTTTCAAAAAGAATATTTATTATAAATCATAAAACTCATGGTTTTTGTTCTTTTTGATAACAAGGAAAACTCTCAGTTCTTTGAATGCGCACAAAATAAATCCAGTAAATTACACTCGACAAATCCTATGTGATGAGCTCAATCGAGAAAGTATATATGCAGAAGATTTCGAACCTAAGACCCTATTTGGGATTTAAAAAACCATCTCTCCTTACCACACTCATCAGTGATTAGCAAACATAATCTACCAAGGACTTGGAATTTTTCAATGTTTTTAAGAATGTATCCATGTAAACAAGAAATTGACTCAAACTTTTGGATGAAAAGTCCAACCAACCACATGGAAACAGTAAAGAACATTGTCAAGTATTATAAAGTCAAAAAATCTTGGAGAAAATCAATCACAAAAATACATTAATTAGCCCCCGTCCCAATTCACGTGACACACTTCTCTTTTAATCAGTCTAAAAAAGAATGGCTTATGAGATGATTTATAGTCACATAGACTTGTTTAGATCACAAGTTTCAAAAGTCCTTTTTTTCTTAAACTTCATATCAAGTCAAACTACATCATATAAATCGAGACGAAGGGGGAGTATAAAATTTTAGAAGAAAAAGTCTACAACATACAGAAGAATGAGTCATCCTTTTCCATTTGAACATAAAAAAAGAAAGAATCGGAATATATCAAGTATCAACTACTACAAAACAAACACAACAAAACAACATTACATAAGACAGAAGCAAACTTTTAAACAGTATAGATATCTCACAACTTATATATAAACAAGCAAACAATAAGAACAAAGACATGTAAACAACTTTCTTCTACTACTACTACTTGAATTACTCCTTTTTTTTTGTTTCCACAATGGAAATGAACTTCCAAAAACATCAGCAAACAGAAGCAATTTCACTAAACAAAGCAACAAAATTCAAAGGGAGAAAAAGAAGCAAAGGGCCTAATGGTTTTGTTGGTGTAAGACAAAGGCCATCAGGAAAATGGATAGCTGAGATTAAAGACACAACACAAAAGATAAGAATGTGGCTTGGAACTTATGAAACTGCTGAAGAAGCTGCTCGTGCTTACGATCAAGCTGCTGTTCTTCTTCGTGGATCAAATACACGAACCAACTTTCTTACAACTCGTGTTTCTCAAGACTCTCCTCTTGCTTCACGGATTAGGAATCTTCTCAAGATCAAGAAAATCTCAAAGGATAAAAGCCTGGATTACTTAGCTGATTCCACAAGTAGTAGTACTACTACTAGTGAAGTAATTAGCAATTGTGATGATCCAATTTCAAGTGAATATGCAAAAAAGAGCAATTTGTATGAAAAATTACTTTCTTGTGATCAAGAAAGTCAATTTTTCGACAGCAACTCTGTTCAAAGTAGTACTACTAGTGTGACTAGTTCAAACACCAGCAACTGTGCTGATCCAATGTCAAGTGAAAATGCAAAAAAGAGCTATCTTTATGAAGCACTGTTTTCTTACGACAACAACATACTCAGTATAATACCACAAGTGGGGTCTGAGGAGAGTAGTGCGTACACAAACATTACCCCTATGTTGGGAGGTAGAGAGATTGTTTCTGATAGAGAAACAGTACTTTCTTGTGATCAAGAAAACCAACTAATTTTCGACAGTAACTCTGTTCAAAGTGCTACTACTAGTGTGAACATCAGCAATTGTGATGATCCAATTTCTATTGAAAATGCAAAAAGGTGCAATCTTTACGAAACACTACTTTCTTACAACAACATACTCAGTGTAATCCCACAAGTGAGGTGTGAGGGTGGTGACATTACCCCTACTTTGGAAAGTAAAGAGGTTGTTTCCGATAGAGAAATAACAGTACTTTCTTGTGATCAAGAAAGTCAAGTGTTTGATGATTTTAACACATACAAGCCTGATTTAGACATAAGCACATCATCATCATCATGTTCCTCATCATATTTTACGCGGACTGAATTATCATGGGATTTCGAAGAATTGTTAGATATTCCTTCCAAGAATGAGATGGGGTTAACAGAATTTGAGGTAATGAAAGTGGAAAGACAGATATCAGCATCACTTTATGCAGTGAATGGTGTTCAAGATTACATGGAAATCATACATGAGTCTCTTTGGGATCATCATCACCCCCTTTCTTATTCTTGGTAATATTGTTCAATATTTTTAAGGTGTATCTATGTTACTATTACCTCTAGTAAAATATGTTATAATAATATTATTATTGGTCCAAGCAAATGCCTTTTGGATAAAATATGATTGAAAAAATTAAGAAAAAAAACGATATATCAGAGCCAGGTTTCGACCCTGGGACCTGTGGGTTATGGGCCCACCACGCTTCCGCTGCGCCACTCTGATTTGTTGATATTATATGGGAAATTTAATGTATATATCAATCGCCTTCATGTCAGACTATGGAATAGATGCCAGAAAAATATTCATAGTTCGAATTTTTCATCAAATTCCATCTATTAAGCCTCGATATTTACAGATGATGAGAATCAGTATCAACCAATCATGTATCGGACACATTATCCCATAAAAATAGTAAATGACCCGCGCACTCTTCCTTTTTCTTTAAATAGAGAGAAAGTGATAGCTAAATTCACGTTTTAAAGAATTTCAAAAATCTTTTGGTATGAAAGTGACTTTTTATAGACTTTTTTTCTTCAATAAAATTGGTAGTTCCCTTGTGGTATGATTGAAAGAAGAGATTTGGTTCTACAATTTCATTACAGCAGTTGTTATAATGATATAATCTGATATCAATAAGAAATAACATATGAGATTTTTGTAGGGTTTTCTTCTTCAATTCAAATTCATAAATGGCATTATGAGATAAGTATAAACTTCTCATCAATTTTTTGAATAAAACGCAACAAATAGATTGGAATTAGCAACTGCAAAATCTGGAATCTATACCACAGAAACCAGTTTGGATGTCGATTTTCGTCAGTATTCCACCAACATATGAGCCAACTGATATAACATATTACTGGGAATGACTCAATTGTCAATTATACTTGAGCCAGTACTGGGGATAATCCATTTGACAATAGAGTTATGCATACACATCAGAAGAACTACAGGCATTAAAGAGATTTTAGAGTGTCGTTAAATCTAATTGTTAGCTCATATTACATGATCAACGTCAACCATTTTTGCCATGAAAATCACTTGACCAAATACCGACAGAACTATGCAAATCTCTTTTCTCAAAGTATAACAGCGAAATGATAGTTTAGCAACAACAGTATTATGATCTTATCCAAGTATTGCGGTAAGATGAGTTGTCGCGCAAGGAAGCATCATGGGCTTTGTATTCCATGACATAGCCACCAGGAAGCTTCAAGTGTCGCTTGATTGAGTCTCTCAATGCCATCACAGCCTAGCAAAACCAAGACGATGTGAGCGTGTTTTACTTGTTTAGACTAATATGGAATAAGTGGGTATGTATTACGGATTACAATTAGCATACCTGCTGATCTGACGCATTACGATTCCATACACTCAAGATGTCTTCATTGAAACGAATGCTTAAAACAGCACCACATATGTTGTCACCATAATCGAGTTGATCACCTACCAAAGCAAGAACCTAGACAAGAAATCCATCACAGTTTAAAAAGTTGACAGGAACACAAACATAATTAAACAACCAGTGACCCTGATGTTATGAGCATGATACACATCAGTGAGAGGCAATCGTAGATACATAGACTGTCATTCCACATGATATTAACTCCATTTTCTTAGGGGGAAAGCCTATCAAAGTGGCTTACTACACCGGACCTTCAAGTGTCACCTAGGCATTGCACTAAAGTCGGGGCCTTGAACACCCCACCTCAACATATTCATTGCTAAATACTAAAGTCTGTTCCTATCTTTCCTTTTTCTTATATAACCAGGATACCCGGGCCAGCTCGCGTGCACCTCGACTAATTCCACGGGGTAGCTCTACCACTTACTCAGACAGGTACCAGGGACAAATGAGAAAAAATTACCTACAATTGCGAAAATTTGCATCTGAAGTCACATTGACCCTATATGGATGATGACAAATTAGCAATTTTACCTTTTTGAGGATGAAAGGACAATTTTATTTACAACACTCAGATGTGCTGTAGTGATAAATGTGTGCATAACATATCATCCTCTCGTTCTCCAAAAGAAATATAATGATACAGAAAGTATTGGTAAACAAACATGATCATGACTCATGAGGGTAGCCTGACAAATCATTTTATACGAGTTCACCAAATTAATGCTTTACTTGTCTAGTGAAACTAACCAAATTAATGCTGATCCCAACTGATGTACGATTGAGGAGTTGATTGATTGATTGATTTTCTTTTGATCATTATATATGTGGAAACGATAACATCAATCCTACCTTCCAACATCTGTTTTGAGTAAATTCACAAGAAGCAAATGCATATACTCCAAGATGAGAATACTTCAAACTGACTCAACTTTTTGGTTAGATACTGGGAATCTAAGTACCCGTTTGGATTGACTTATTTTAGGTGCTTTTAAGCCAAAATAACTTTTAAGCAGTTTTGAAGTGTTTGGGTAAAGTTAAAAAGTGCTTATAAGCACTTATTTTAAAGCCAAAATAACAAATCCTAACTTATGGCTTTTGGCTTATAAGTCATAAGCCAAAAGCCAATCCAAACAGGCCCTAAGGCAGCATGAAAAATCCAGCTACTGACAAAAATATGAGGAGGAACATCAATGCAACAACACATTCTTTAGGAGAACAGATTAGAGGATACTGATGTAAAAGTCTGGTCAGAGAAGTCACTTCAGCTTCTTCTAGTGCTCTTTCTTCTTCTTCTCTTTTCATTTATATGGTAGACCCTGCTCCTTAAACCCCACATAGTCCCCCCTTGATAAGCAGCGTCTTTTCCAACTCCCCCCTTGATGAGGCCCCTGTCATGGTTGGAGATAGAGAATCCTTTTCACTAGACTATCCTCTTTTGTCAGCTTCTAGTGCTTACTTATGGAAACCTATGTGAGATTGTTTGCTAAGGGGCATCTCAGCATTCCTCGCATAAAATGGAGTTAGAAATTTCCTCTGTTTAGGTATTAATGTTTTATATTGTCTGAAGCTTACGATCTAAATTTCGTCATGGCTACCCATAGATTGAGTTAAAAATTTATTTCTGCACTTAATGTTTTGTAGCCATAAAAGTCCAGTTAAGTTGACAGAAAACAACAATAGCGGGGCAGCTGGCTTACCAGGTCCTCCCAAAAACGTCCTGAGACAGCCTTTTTAAAACGAATTATCCACTTCCCACCATGGCAATTAGCAGAATCCTTCACATACAAATATAATCAGGAAATTAACTCGAGTAAGAGATATACATAGTTAAGGACTTTAACAAAATTGAAGACAGAAAAAAGAAATAGTTAGGATGAGCACCAAAACTAACCTCCCATAAAGGACGAATACCCTCTTTGAAAAGATGCAAATCAGTTGGGCTGGGCAATGCTGATGGGCGAGCCAAGTGGCAGTAGCAAACCCAAAACCCTTCAACCTATGGATGAAAAACACACAATAGATTAAAAAGGCAGTCAAATTCACATAAAGCCAAAAGACCAGAAATAAATTGACTTACAGTACTGAAATCAACAATTTTCTTTATATTGTCCTCGTACGATGTTTGTGTTCGAACCCCAGGTGTCCGGCGAGTGTACCAGAAAACAAACTTGTTCTGATCATGACAATGAAACTAACTGAGTACCAAAAGCACAATTCATAAAAGAAAAAGAAAGCAAAAGATGAAAAGTAAACATGGCTAGAAAATAATACTGCGCTTATAGAACTACGAAGTTGTGTCCCTAGCATATTTTTTTTTATAAAGAGTGGGAAAACAGAGCATGATAATACGCTGCAAGCATATGCTAGTCGTCATATGCACATGCTCCTAGACATATCTTCAACTCTAAAATCCTCCTGGCCTGACTGGCACAGTGAACATGTTTGTTTTGGCCATCTCCAAAGAAGAAATGCAGAAAATTGCAGGCACATCACAAATTTGACCACCAATGTGGGTGTTGGTTGTTTAAAGCTACTAGTAAAACAGAGAAGAAGTGCAAGCATATTAAATCACAGGATCCTGCAAGATCATCAGACTCTACTATGGGTTTTCAGGAAGTAAGCATCACTTGTATGGGATATATGATGCTCAAAATTGGTTACTTATTACTCATGAGCCTAGTTCCAATTCCTGAATCTATCGTATTTACCAAATCTCTGGAGTATATTATGTATAAAGGTAAGATATTGATGCAAATTCTCTCAGAAGCACTATGTCCAGTCTTTATCACCTAAGATCATTAACTTATTTGTCCACATGTTTTATTTCCTTTCTCTAGTAGGAAGTGCCTTACTAGTAGTTTCAATGTTATGTATTTTGTTCAAAACAAACCTCTGGATAAATTGATGTTCTTGCATAAATGTAATGAGGTCCTACAACCAGTTTATTACTCCGTAACTTAAGCAAACTATATTTTTTATGACAATGGTGTCCGAACCAACTTATGTACACCATAACTATTCCACCAATATACCAACTTAATAATATTTATTCAATAAAAAGTAGAACTTTCAATAAAGCAGTCACATCAACAACCTAACAGAAGAATAGTATGAACAAAAGCATACAAATTTGAACTAATCTAAAAATTATGTAAAATAATATTGTAAACATTTTTTGAGAAATAGTCACAAATTGCATAAAACCCCAAACAAAACAACAAGTCTGAACAAAAGGCATAAAAATTTAAACTCAATAAACCTGAAAACTAAATATAACAAAATAGCTGCCAATCGCATCAAACAACCCAGGTTTGAACTTAATGAACCTAAAAATAAAGTAAAATAAAATACTTTGCTGAAATAGCAGAAAAATAAAACAAAAATGAAACCTTAAGAGGATGCAAGCCGGCTTTTAGGTCAACAGCGATGCGTTCACGATCCTCGGCGGCTATTGAGGGATCTATAATTAGGGATTGAGTGTTGTTCGTGTTCTTGTTATCCAATTCTTTCTTCTCCGGTGTCACTTCCATTTAGTTCCGGCGAATCTCCGGCGACAACTCTTGTATCTGGTTTTTTCGAAAAGAGGATTTTTCAGAATGAAAACGAAGAGGAATTGTTTATGACTGCGGCTCCCCTTCTTCTACAAACGAATCGGGTTGTCCCAGACCCATTTCAACAATCGGGTCAACCCGGTACCAAACTAAATTGTTTAAAATCCAATACATTTACTTAAAAAATAATTATAAATAAGTTTTATCTGATTTAAAAAAAAGATTTTCATAGCTGATAGGTAACCAATTAATATAGCATATTTAATTACGTTGATTTTATATAATAAAAGTTGTTAGGATATAAGTACACATCACTTAAATCTTTTGCATTATTAGAGTTTGAATTTTGCATTTCTACTATTAAAGTTGTATTCAACTTTCCTTCAATTATATTAGGTACAAATTGCTTGCTAAATGGTCCAATTCCATACATAATACAACCAGTAATATTTGTGCCACGGTAAAACTTTTGAAATTTATGGGATAAATATACTTGTAGTCCCTTGACAAGTATAGGTATTTACATTATAGTTTATTCTGATTGAACATCTGAACACATGATAAAGTTGTCTAGTTTCAACTAAAATCTCCTTGGATGTACAAGCACTTTGAGAGACATAATTTAATTTAAAGTTGCATCCAAGGGTATAGCTCAAATCGAGGTGTACGCAAGCTGATCGATCTGAAAAGAACCTAAAGTGATGCAAACCATGGTTCAATTTTATCCAAATAATAAACATTCAACTAATAAAGATGACTATGTACTAATCCAATTAATAATGGAGAGAAATATCCATAGCTTGCCCAAATAGAATAGCCTTCTTATATGTGGTCCTATAGGAGTGATATTTTTCACATAGTGATAAGCTTCCACCTATCTACTATATCACCATCATGACTAAAGAAGAAGTTTCAAATATTCACTCTCCAAAGTGCAAGAAGACATCTTCCATATTGAGTGCCTTCTTTGAATAAAAATCCCACATTACTTTACCATCAAAGCCACTCTCTTTGACATTTCATTTCCCAAAACAATCAGAACTCCATGACATTTAATGGTGTGACTCAGTAGTCAATGAAGTGATCGATAATAATGAGATCGCATGTCTAATTCAATAAAAGTAAAAATACTAGGTGAATTACTCATCTATCCAAGTCTTGATAAATAAAGTTAGTTGGTTCTCTGTATTGATAAGAGGTGCGACCTAGTAGTCAATAAAGTGATCGAGAATCATGAGATTTCATGTTTAAATCCTAGTAAAAGTAAAAACACTATGTGATTTTACACATCTGTCCAAGTCTTGATGGATAAAGTTAGTTGATACTCTGTAAAATATGACATCTGAATCTAACTCAACCCCAAAAATTAACTCACGAAGTAGGATTTGCTCAAGTCCATATAAAAGAGACCACCAGTCCATTTCCAGGTCAACGTGGGACTCTAACCCCTCTAACATAAATAACCGTAGAATTAGTCGAGGTACACACAAGCTGACGCACCACTAGAGGGGTAAAAAGGAATCAGGACTCCTCTAAATTCCAAACTATTTAACCTCTACTGCTCTAACTCCCCTGCTTTCATTCATTGAGAAAAAAAATGGATCTTCAAGAGTGGGAGCTTCTTTCTGATAATGGACTTCTTGAAGTACTCCATGATGATAGAAACAAGTTTTTGTCTATGGAGTATGCTTCTGATTCCAAAAGAGTGCCAAATCAACTAGTAATTCCATTACTAATTCAACAAGAACCAAGTATACAAAAACCTCAAGAAGATGAAGAAGTTATTAAAGAAGTTATCACCAAGGTTCCACTTGAGGTAAACATGTTACCACCTAATATCAAAGTTTCAAACTTTAGATCGTGATCATCTCGTCTAAAAGCTTAAAATGGTTATCTTTTCATCCAAAGTCATTTTTCATGAGTCAAATTATCTTAAATACTGTGACTGTCTCATTTGAAAGTTTAAACTGTTAAAGAAAACGCTACTTTAGTTACTTACTTGTATGGTATCTTAACAGGATGAGGAAGATAAAAAGTCACAAGTTTTCTTCAAGAAAATGAAGGAAAGTGAATTTGAAAACATGAAATTGGATTCACCCAAGTTTAATAACAAGACTAGTTCTGTGTCTCAAATTGATTCAATGAGTTTCCCCTTTGAGGATAAAGTTGAAGTCTTGGAAGTTGAAAAGGAGAGTTTGATCAAGAAAAGGGATATTAATGAAGAGAACAATAATGGTGGAATTAATCTATGGAACTGGAGATTGACTGGAGTTGGTGCTATTTGTTCATTTGGGGTTGCAGCTGCTGCTGTTACAATTTGCATCTTTATTGGAAATCATCAAAAACAGAAACAGCATAAGCAGAATCAGAAGCTTAAATTCCAATTTTCTGATGACAAGGTTTGTGTAATTATGTTGTGATATTATTCTTGCAAGTTATGTTTCGATAATTGTTTTACTGAGCCGAGGGTCTGTCAGAAACAGTCTTTCTACCTCACAAAGGTAGGGTGAGGTCTGTGTACATCCTATCCTTTCCAGACCCCACTTGTCAGATTACACAGCATATGTTGTTGTTGTTGTAAGGTCTGTCTAAATATAGTGAACAGTGGTTAGTTGAAGCTCTCACCTTACCAACAAGCTGAGAGCTGCTAATGAACCGGCACCTTTTATGTCACTTATAAGCCTTGGTGGTATTCACCTTTCAGTAGCGTAGCCACATATAGTGAACAGTGGTTAGTTAAACATCTTTAGTCCGAAAATCATACATATAGATGAAAAACTACCATCATTGGAAAAATCTCCAATTATCGTTCATTTTGATATGCCTCTTCGAATGCATTTCACCTCACTTATCTAACAAATTGTTCATGTGGAACTGCAGAAAATGAAGCAAGTGGCTCAGCAGCCTGCAACAAAACTGAATGAAGCAATTCGTGGAGTAAGAGGATCAGTTCCTATAACGAAGAAACACATCACAGACGTTGAAGGATTACTTTTACGCTCCTTAGAGCATATTCAAGACTGTTTATCAGTTTCTTGAATCGTTTTTACGTTCCATTAGCCATAGGGGATCAAACAACGGGTTGAATATATATGTAAAACTATAACAAGTGTAGGTGAATTTAGATCTCAACTTAGAACTCACAACGTCTAAATTGTAGATCCTAGTATCTAAACATATGATCACTATACATGTTGTATATATACTGTATTCCAATTTCCCATGAGTTTGTACTAATGAAGGTCAATTGTACTGAAAACTGGAGTTTGGTTCAGAGATATACACAACTATTTGAATACATTGGGTTTTATTGGTGCTTCTGTGTGTGCTTAATTTCTATGGTGCTCGATTTCTTTTTCAAACTGCTTTGATGTGCATTACTTGAGTTGAGGTCTTTCAAAAATAGTCCTTCTACCTTCACAAGGCTAGGTATGTGTTACTTGAGTCGAGGGTGATCTTTGATCCTATTTTGAAATTTGTGAAAGTAAACATGCTACCACATATAAAATTTTATGTTCTGTGTTTGCTACAGTATAGAACTTTTACACTAACAAACCATATACAGCAAATTAATGTAACAACATATTCAGCATAATCCAGGTCTGGGAAGGATATAGTGTAAGCAAACCTTTACCCCTGCCCTATCCGTGGAGGTAGAGAGACTGTTTTCGAAATACCCTCGGCTCAAATCAACAAATCAAAGTAATTATGAAAAAGGAAATATGGCAGTGAAGAAAACACAACAAACTAATACGGAAAGTAGTACACACAATAAACAACTGTTGTTAACATACATATCAAAACAAAAAACTACAAAATTATTCAAATTTCTTAATACAAAACTAAAATATTCAACTTTTGATTAGATTATGTATTTAATTACAAACTCAGTAACTAAACCGAGCTATGAATTCCCTAACAAATCCACAAAACTGATAAACTTCAAATCCCGACTCCGCCTCATTCAGGTAGCCAGAAGTCTGAATATTGAACATCTAATTCAGAATCAGAATCAAAAAGAAAAGGATTAGTCATAGGGAAACAAAAGAAAGTCCGAACACAGAGACTAAATCGACGAAATTCTTGAAAAGGAAAACAGAAGAGAAGATAAAGAACTTCATCACTGCTCAATCTTTCTGGGTTGCCATTGCAATATTGACAAAACTCTGCAGATAAATTTGCCACTGCCACAATCAGTTGAGTGTTAAAAACCATTCCTGCAAATTCAGAAAAGCTCTAAAACAACTTACTATTGGAGAAAAATATTATTGAATTGTTGTGTCTGACCCTATATATAGACACTGCACAATGCCTGTTTCTATTACTATTACTATTACTATTCCTATTCTGAGAAGGATTCTTAAACTTAGACAATTTTTATTATATTAAAAATTACTAAAAACGACACAGATTTATTAATTTAATTATTTACAGCAATTTGGAGTTTGGAGGCCAAGTGGACGGTTAGTGTTATTAACTTTTAGCAAACATTTTTTTTATTTTTCTAATGACTGCATTTTGCATGCCATTCTTTATAATTTTTATGATTGAATCAGCCAATAAAGTAGAAAGAGCCAGTAAATGTGTGACAAATCCTGGAAGTTGTTACTGTTTCACATCATTAAAAGAAAACTAAAGAATTTATTTTGACAATCATGGTAATTCAGACCAGCTTGTGGGCGTGATTTGAACATATGAGTAATTTTTTTTTCTTTGCGCACAGGAGTTTTCAATAGCTCGCTAACCACATAGGATAACCTGCACTAGGCAAGCCCGTTGCGACGAGCTCGACCCAGAAGGCAAACCCCTTGCTTTCGCTGGCAAGGGGTTTCAAACTTGAGACCTCCAACATGAAAATCCCATGTTCAAACCATTGGGCCACCCCAAAGGGTACATACGAGTAATATTTTTGTCCTAATTTAAACTTGAGACTTCATGTTGCTCGAGACTACTTCATTAACCATTAGGTCATCCTTAGGTGCTAAAGGAAACTAAAGAATTACTATGAAGTTGTCTGCTTCCATTTTGAAATCAGTCTATTTCCAGCATCATATCCATAGTGTGCCTGTTAATCCTAGTTAGCAGTTTCAGGTCCGTATCAAAATCACCAGTTAATCAAAGTTAACAGACTCAGCTTCTCTGTAACAAGGTAACGATCGATATCGTCTAGCATCAAGATGGTCACTAGCATGAAGACTGTTCATAGAAAAGACAGATGAAAAAACACATCATTAAAGAGCAATTAGATAATCTTCCCCTCGGAAGTTTGCGCGAAAAAGTAACAATGGTGATTATATGTCACAGAAATGTTACAGTAAACAGATGAGAATTCGGGATGTCGATGGTGCATAACCAACTCTGCAGCATATAGTTGTATCACATTTGACATCCTATGGACCTAGACACTAGATGAACATATATGTACCATCTAAAATTGATCATATCAAAAAAGCACATATAATGGTTGAAACAGATGGAGGGAACTAGACATTTTCGGTAATTCCCTCTGCTTAGTCTTTTCTTGTTATCTGCAGCAAGCACGGTCACTAAGCTTCCAAAAAGCCTCCATTCTCCATATAAGAAACTACTTGTCCCGCCATCTCATGTGGTGTAGGAACTACTCCGTCTTTTAGTTGTAGTTCAATCTAACCAGAGAAGCAAAAGTTCGGAACAGAAGTTATAACGAGAAAACAGAAGGGAATTTACAATCTTTTGAAAGCTTAGCAGCAGCAGAAGTAATATAATACATACCTCACAATTCAAAGGTGGTTCATAAGGATCATCTATTCCAGTAAAACCTACAAAATGAGGTGCTAAAAATTCAATAAAATTTGATGTAAGAATACTAATAAAAGACAAAAGTTCGACTCAAATTGTCAGTCCTCTGATGAACATCTTTCAAATTGGCGACTTATAACAACTATCAACTAATAGTGCCATGAAGCATGGCAACAAGAATTACTCAAACAGTTTAAATGCAAAATTTTAAGCAGAACAGCTGTTGACAGATGCAATTTATTATTTACAGTGTTGCAAATTTGTGTATCTAATAACTGAGAAAAGTAACTCCGTGATTACTCGAGTTAATCGTCATTTGTAGGAATACAAAGTTTATA
Source organism: Solanum gracilifrons (assembly GCA_029582605.1). NCBI lineage: Eukaryota > Viridiplantae > Streptophyta > Magnoliopsida > Solanales > Solanaceae > Solanum > Solanum gracilifrons. Next base: position 33,248 of record JAJOOH010001401.1, read on the forward strand.
CAGATGTGGAAGCAATATAGGCTACTACAACACACCTTTGATTTTACCCTCACGAGCTAGCTTGTAGAGGCCTTTTGGATCTCTATCTTCACACAGTTGTAGAGGCATATTCATAAAAACCTGAAAGTCACAAGAAAAGGAATGTTACATAATGCAAAAGATTTCTACAATAGATCAATGAACATGAGACTTGCCTCAATGAACTTTTTATCTGGCAATAATGCGCGGCAAGCATCACGATCCATTCTGTAAGGAGATATCAAACTTGCAATGCAAATTAATCCAGCATCTGCAAAGAGATTTGCAACTTCCCCTGAACAAATTCACGGGTAGTACAGAATCAGGAACTGCAAAATATTTACCAATACGTCTCATACCAAAACTGAGAAATATCTAGAATAATTCAAAATTTTATCCACAAGAAACTAAAAGGTTCCACTCAATCAGGTAGCATTGAAGTTATCCAGATACGCCCAAAGCTATTCCCACCAGTCGGGGAACAACTAGGATCTAACAAGGGTTTTTAAAAAAAGATGCAAAAAATGTTACATCTAGAAGCTTCCCTAATGTTAAGGAGATCCAACAGTTTATATATGTAGAGAAAAATTATCTTACTCTACATGAGTGTAATTTCGAGACAGAAGGGGTTCAACTGGGAACTCCGTTCCTTACCTTTAGCTCCATTACTACATTTAGACACTCCATTTCCTTGTAAATCAAAATGGGGAGTGGACATGAATGGAATGGTGGAAATAACCGTCACCTTTTTTCACATTTGCTTTATTTCATTGTTTCAAACCTCCCTCCTCTTCTCTAAGTGTTTACAAGTCATTTGTGAACTTAAGAATTTGAAATAAGAGGTCCCAGAGAGGTTGAAGACTGTTCTTAAGTTAATCTAAAGAGACAAAGATATGCAACATACTATTTGCTGAAGTTGTCTCCAAATCTCTACCACAAGCATCTAAAAATCTCACCAATAGACAATTTATGAATACACTTACCAGTCCTACGTATATTCTCAGTCCGGCTTTCTGGTGAGAACCCAAGATTCTTGTTCAGACCATGCCTAAGATTGTCACCATCAAGAACGTATGAAAGCTTACCCCTTGACTGCAATTCTCTACCTAGGGAACATGCAAGTGTGCTTTTTCCTGCACAAATTCAGATAAAATCTTGAAAAAAAAAGGCAAATGCATGTCAAAAAGGTGAGCATCTAAAACTTTTGAACCCCTTGTGGAAGGCATTTTCTTCCCTGCCTCTAAACACCATTTTCTCTTATTCCTCTAAACATAAGTACAAAATATACGAGTTCGCTGCAGCTAATACAAAAGGCAAATAATAAGTAACTGAAAATTATACTAACCTGATCCACTGAGACCTGTGATCCATACAACACATCCCTGTTGGTTAAGCAGCTTTTCCCTTTCCGCCTTCCCAACTGGATTTTCATGCCAGAATATGTTTGCCAGATTGCCCATAGTAGACATCAAGAAATAGTAACCTTTGATTTCCTAGTTACACATGAAAATGCCGGAGGTTATTAAGAGCACCATGCTAGGTCCTATGGGCAGTTAATCAGTTGCTGTATTGAAACAGGATTCTCGTGTACCGATTACTTCAGCACAGATGAAAAGAATGAAGATTTTGGAGAATGTAGGGACTTTTATGGTTTAGAACACCCTTTTCTCTTCTGATCTTTGAAATCTAATTCACAGATGAAGAAGTACCACTTAACATTAACCTAAGCATGTTATGATCCAATAAGGAGTAAGATAGTCCTGTCTATAAAAACGCGTTGACAAATCAAGTTAAAGGCATAAGAGAAGGGGATCACGACGGTACAAGAACTAACATTGCAAGATAGTCTAAAAAAATTCATCATCCTTGTTAAATTAGGGTGTAAAAGTACTTTGATTATAAAAGAAGGTAGGACCTTGTTGGATCTAGTGATTATGGCCTCTAAAGGACAGAGATTTAATCGATTGAAGAGTTTTGTATTCGTTTACACCCTCAGTAAACAAAAGCCTACATGGAAACACCAATGTTATTCTTTAAGCCAGACAACAAGTCGTGCAACGTAACTATAAAACCCAAAAATCGAGTAAATAGCAAGATAGATAGGTACCACCTATTCAAAATTCCAAAAGCTATTCTTCATACCAATTTCTACCATATATCTGATGAAAGGTCACTCAGGGTTCAAAGGAACAACAACAACATATCCAATATATAGTCCTACAAGGTGGGGACTGGGGAGGGTACAATGTCACCAAACCTTACCCCTACATAGCCGAGGTAGAGAGGCTTGTTTCCGAAAGACCCTGGCTCGGGTAATGCATATCAAAGATTTGAGAAATGCTCTCAATATAATCACTTTGTATACATTTTCCACTTCACATACGTTATATTCAATTTCAAAGACGAGATACAACAACAAAAACAACATACCCAATGTATTAAGCAAGCTATCTAAGTTCAATAAAGAATATTAAGGCTCTTTCCTATTACATTTTCACAATTCATAAACAAAAAGTACATGTATCAATCAAATGTAGCTAACTTTTAGTTCCTAAATCTCTATTCCCCAATAAAAGCACAAAAGCTTCCCCACCCAAACAGGCAAATGGGATCTTGAAATCTCTAGTGAAAATTAAACTCTCATTCTCTTGGTATTTCCATCAAAGATCAAACCTTTCCACAAAACAAAAAATACCCATCATAACAAAAATCCAAAAATTCCCAAGAAACCATTTTTTAAACACAATTTGGAGAAACCTAAATAGACAAGTAAAACAAGAATTCAAATTTATATCACCCCTTAATAAGAAATCAAACAATCTAAGAGATCTAAAAGAAAAACAAAACATATGGCCACAGAAAATGATCATTTACCTGATAAAGAAGAACCTAGAAAGCTGAAATTACAGGGAAAAAATGAGCTATGAAAGAGCAAAAATATGAATTTGGAATTGGGAATTTGTTGTTTTACTTCAACATTTTATGATACAGATGAAAACT